>VZTJ01001552.1:72464-127710 GCA_013397795.1 Orthonyx spaldingii | reverse complement strand
TTTTTTTTTTTTGCTTTACATTCCTGAGTTAGTGGTATAGCTATTTGTGGAACTGTTGAGTCATTAGGAAATGTTAATCAGATTTTCAGAAATACTTGTAATGCCAGATTTCATGAATACTGTATGCAGGCTTCATTTGAAATCAGAGGATGGAAATTTTGTAAAACATCTGTTAAAGGTTGTTATGAATATTCATGGCCACAGCTATCATCACCTGTTAAATGCAGCTCAATTTTGCAGCTGGCCTGGAGACCCGCTGCTGTAACAGGAAATAGTGTGCAACATTTTCTTTATGATTCTATTCTTTTTTTCCCCAGTTATAATACACAGGCAATAATCAGAATGTAGTGAAATGAGGACTCAGCAGAGAATAAAACCAAAAATTGAAGGAGCCATTGCACCAAAGTATTAGGGCTCTTCACTTATTCCCAAGCAGCAATGTGGAAGCAGTGCATGGCAGGTAATTTTCCAGACACCTCAAATACTGTGTTCAGTTTTGGGCCACTCACTAAAAGAAAGAGCGAGTCCAGAGGAGCGCAACAGAGCTGGTGAAGGGTCTGGAACACAAGTCTGATGAGGAGCAATTGATGGAGCTGGAGTTGTCTGGCCCGGAGAAAAGGAGGTTCAGGCAGAATCTCATTGCTCTCTACAATTGCCTGAAAGGAGATTGTAGCCAGGTGGGGTCAGTCTGTTCTCTTAAGTAACAAGCAATAGGACAACATGAAATGGCCTCAAGTGGCACCAGGGGAGGTTTAGATTGGATATTAGGAAAAATGTCTTCACTGGAACGACTGTCAATCACTGGAACAGGCTACCCAGGAAAGTGGCAGAATCACCGTCCCCAGAGGGATGGTGTAGATGTGGCACCTGGGGACATGCTTTAGTGGTGGACTTGGCAGTGCTGGATTAAACATTAGAATTAATAATATTAAATGTCCTTTCCAACCTAAATGATTCTATGACTCTATATAATTGCTTCACAGAAAAATATGAGTTTTCAAAATCCAAATGCTTCCTGTCTTCCCTCATTTATAATGCAGAACATTTGGTGCATCTCATGCTTTCCCAGATGTGATTATGGCATGTTGATCCTATGTGATAATACCCTTTAGTTTTAGAACACTTATTCATGATCTGTAGAATCAAGAGTGTCAGAATGCTCAGCTGTTGAATTTTTATCCAAACTTAAATAATTTTTTTATTATTCTAGAAATGCGTTCCAACTTGTAGATATTCATTGCTTGGGAAAAAAATAGGTATGCATCAGCATTTTAAATTTTAGCCATACTATCCTCATAATTGTCCAGCATCTCCTCTATATTCTGGTGGAATATATAGAGATATCACTGTTAATGTTTGAAAAATCTGGGAAAAATACATTTTGGAATAAATCCAGCACACATACATTCATCAATTAGCTTTTTTTTGTTGTTAAGAAAAACACTTGCCACCAGAGTTTATATTCCTAAGAGAAAGAAAGTCCTTCACTGACACCGAATAACTAATATTTTCATAATACTGTCAAAATTTTTTATAGTGTGCTTCATGCCTGACTCAAAAAATTCAAAATAGCATGCTTTGAGACATACATGTGTTGTGGATTTAGTTACTGTTTAACTTATTTCCTAGTATAGTTCTTTTCAACTTTAAAATAATTTTAGGTATTTATACATTTCAAATACTGCCTTTTTTTTCTGTAGAGACGACATGCTCATGCTTTTGTCTGGCTTTTCTCTAAGTTAAATCATGTTACTATGAAGATATATAACATAGCATAAAATATGTGTTTCCTCATGGATTTAAGCAGTTCCAGTCTAAAATTACCATGGGTCACATCAGTGGGTCCATGGCAGGGTGCCTGAAAGCAAACACCTAACTTAAAAGGTATCTAAGGCAAGGTCTAAGTGGTTTCTGACAAGAAAACAACTTAAGGGCAACATTAATCACTGATACCCCTTAGACATTCCAATCTGTAGGTTATTTCCCAGCTGTCACTCAGCAGGAGATATTGCACAAGTTTGCTCAGTGAGACAAAATTTTTATGAGTGAGAGCTACAAAATAGAGCTGTCAGCTTGATAGAATGTGGAGCCAATGTGTCCCTGTATTTGTTCTTACTGAGCTGTTTGAGTTGGGTTAAAAAGAACTAAGCACAGAAGGGCAAAGCTTCCTCTGCATCTGTAAGGCACAAAGGGATTCACTTAGACATTCATATGTTGTTACTTATCTGTTTACCTGTTTGTTTAGCTATAGTATAATGATCCATTAGTGCCTCAACAGTATCACAGCAGCTTCCAGAGGTGATACACAATCTCAGGACTGTAATAAACTCAGAGTGCTGTGATCTTCAATTTTACCTTAGTATTAGACTTTTCTGACAAAAAAGAAATCTCCTGTTTCGAGATAAAAACATATGCCTCCAAACATAGGAGTAAGTAATGTGTATAAAAATCAGCATCTTATTGCATTATTGAATTTTCACCAAACTGTGAACTGAGAGTCTCTGTGCTTTGTAAAGCACATATGACTCATAAGCTACACTTCAGTCTGTGCTTTCACCTGCCCCCAACTTGCAGCACAACAGTTCTGTCAGAAAAACTCAGGCAAGGCCACACAGCTGTATTGCATTAGGTGAGTTTTTGCTCAGAGATTGGCTAAATTCCTGAGATGAGCAGTACAAAACTGAAGTGGGTACAAAAATAAGTCTTTCAGGATGAAGGTCCTGTCAATTTTCTTTGTCTATTTGAATATGGAAAAGCAAAGAAGGCACAGATATCAGCAAAGGAAGAAGTTTAACTTCAAGGATTTTGCATTAATCTCGTTATTAATTAATACTACCGTAGTATCACTTAATGCCAATTAATTCATTCTTGAACTTATCTTGTATAGAAATTTAATCTAAATAGCCTGAATGACTACTGATCACATTACTGTGAACAAAATACACACTTTCTACTATTGCAAAGTGACTTGATGGGTGCTTGCATCATTTTCCAGACTGACATATCTGCTCATTTCAAGTCTGTTCTCCAAAATGCAATTTTAAATTGGTCCTTGTTCTTAGCTTTGAGGATTTTTCTGTGAGCATCACAGTGCTCTTCACATTTAGAATATCATGTTTAAACGGGTTATAAGCATACATCCTTAGGATTTTTATAGAGTGATTGCTCAGTTGCAGTTACTGAATTTTTGAGTTCAGATTTCTGGCTTGTATTAGTTTTTGTGGTTCAGTTTTTAGTTTCCCCATGTCTTGCACATGAATTATTTGTCTAGTAGCTATAGTAAATCAGATTCTATGCTAATATACAGAGACCGTGTAACATCACTTTTGACGAACAAATATCTTCTCATATCAGCAGTTTCTATATGGATGAAAGAGAAGACTTTTTTTTAAACATACCATGGATACTTAGAAACATACATTTACTTGATTTTGTAAATGTATCATTTATATAGTTGTATCATTAATATAATGCAATAGGATATTGTTGGAGTTTGTTTTCTTTTGGGGAAACTCTTTGTTTTTTCTTTCCTTCTCTGTCTTTTCAATCCAGATTTTCTTTGTGAAAGGCTACTAGAATTCCCATATACTTCTGACCTTCTCAATGCCTGCATCTTTCTCACATACCTTTTTGCCCACTTACATTGTCCTCAGCAGGAACTGCAAATGTTCAGGTTAATAATCTGGAAGTGTCTGGTATAATGATAGCAATGTAGGGTGAGAGCAGTTTATTCAAGAGATGCCTTAGAAAGACAGTGTGGAGACCAGAGGGTACACTGATATTCCTAGAAGAGTAGGGTCTTAGGTGAAGTATACAAACAACAGTCTGGAAATTGTAATAATAGCAAATTGTATACTTGTGCAAGGACAAGTACACAAGTAGGTGTGGCTGGAATTAGGATTTCTTTGCTTTTTGGAGGATTCAGAGCATGTGACTTTCCCTACTGGTATCGACTTCAATGGCTTAACTTCGTGTTTCTTCAGGTTTCTTAGACTTTGTCTGTTTGTTCACTTGAAACTTCATCTGAACTGTGTGTGCAATACACACTACGCTGCCTAGATGAAAATGTATTCAGACAAAAGTATGGCTGAGGACAAAGTGTATACAGAAACAACCAGGGTGGCTGGGGCTGCACAAAAGCTTGTGGGTTCCCCTCTGTCTGCTGGCAGTAGTGCCAGCCTTGGGGCACCTAAAAGTGCAAGTTCCCAGCAAAAGTGAAGGCATGTTTTGTCTGTCAGCAGATCTGCATGGAGTCTTATCTGTTTATTAAGCTTTCTTGTGATTAGGCTAATCTGCCTGACAAGTGTTGTTCCTGATAGATCCTGTTCACATCAATCAGCCTTCTGGGAATTGAGTTGCAGCCATTAATCAGACCCACATGTACTTGTCACATACCAGTCAGCCTACTGTGCTTCACATTGCTTTAATTTCCAGTTAAAAATGCATGTCTTCATTGAAATAGGAATAATGTTTCATTGCAAATAATAATTGATCATTTGCTGACTTCTTAGTGCTCTTCTTTGCAGTCAAGGTAATTTCCACGTTGTGTCATTACTATTGATAATACTTATCAAGTGGGACCATCAGAGGCTGTTCTGTTGCCTCACCCATTTCCCTTGATGGTCCATTGAGCAGCAGATATTCCTGATGTGTTACTATTGCAGAAACACCTGTGATAACTCTTGGTAATAATTATACTCATGCACTGTGAAAATTCAGTGTCCAGTAGCTGTAATTATGATAGTAACAATGTTCAGCTTGTAGCATTACCTAATTGACTTGAACAATTCTCAAGCTGTAATATTTGTTTTAATATGGTTATCTTGTTGAGACGTAGGGGGAATGTAGTCTTGCTACAGATAACACATGAAACTGATATTAAAAATATTTCACGGTTCCACTAAATATTTATTCCCGTATCTTAAGCTTCAGGTGTTTTTTTATAGTACCAAAAGGGTAAATAAATATATTAATAAAATGAAGTTAACTGAAAAGTAACTTAATTCCAATGACTCATAGTTGTTATTCTGAAATAGCTTCCATAATTCTTTGTTTCCTCATCTTTGGATGTCCACTGTTTTCTTATCTATGATAAATCTTATTTTGAAATTTGAGGGAGGAAAAATCCACTTTGACATATTGATAAAATTGCCCTCTCCAGGTTTAAAATTGAGAATGTCTCTAAGTGGTTTTTTTTTATATAGACACAGCTGGCAGGTTTGTGAAACTTGGCATAAACTTTATTTTCTTTATTGAGAATTGGTCGTCAGGGGAGTTTAAAGAACCTCATGGGATGTTATCAATTTATTTCTGAACATGTCTGAAGGACATCTGCTGAGGCTCTAGGAGACCTGAACAAAGCTTCACCCATTCAGTACATCACTGGATGCTCTGCACATTCAGCTGTCTGCTTTCACGCTGTTGTCCCTCACACATAAGGGATTTGTAAATGTCTCCATGTATTCCGTGAAGCAATGTCTTCCAGGAAATCTCAAGAGGCATAAAATTGCAGGTTTATGTCATTTTGAGATGTTTAGCAATTTTTGTTGAATTTACAACATTTTCAATATTCTTCTAAACAAAAGAGCAAAACCCTGTCACTACATAGCCTGGAAATACCGATGATAGACAGAAAGACAAATAGAATATTTGACAGATATCAGTTATTGGCTTCATATTGCAGTGAAAAAATCTATATGGGCAGTGAATCAAAGAAGAAAGATGTAAACTCTGTACTACTTTCCCTAGACTTTTATGTATTAAAGTATCTCAGTTATTGCATTCAAATACAACAGATATTTATTGATTAAATACCAGCTTCAAAAACACATACTGAAGATAACTTAAAAAAATTGATCAGGTAAAGTCAATTAGACATAAATTTATACAGGTAAAACAATGTATTTTTTATTTCCTCTCTAATAGTGTCTAAAAGAGTCACAACTAGTCTAATCACAAATGTAGTCTAATGAACAAATGTAATATATGTGGAACTCAACATTATTAATTTCTGTGGGTACATTGGTTAATTGTAGTAGTCCAGAGGTCTGCAGACTGTTACAGTGCAGCCATTAAGTTTCCATCTAAATTAACCTGCAAAAGTGCCAGATTTGCATTAACCTGAGGCAAAATAAAAGTTATATAGTGTCACTTTCTTTCCCCTTTAGCTAGTAGGATCTCAGGTTTCTATGGAGGCACTTAATCCAGAAATTTGTCCATCTTAGCCTCCAAGCAATTATTTACTGAATGTTCCATGTTCAATGTCTAAGTCCCTATAGTGGAGAATTGTAAGGCACATTAGCAGAATTACATCAGGCTATTAAAATTATTGCTGTTGGAATAGTGGTTCATTCCTAGTTATATGTCTGTGGGGTGTTCTTCTGTTTCATGTTTAATCTTTTTTGTTTTCACTTCCAGGAGCTGGAGTTTTCTAACCTGTTTGCAGTTCTTCACTGTATCCACTCATTCTTTGCAGCCAAAGTGGCTTGTTTGGACCCTTTGTATGTAGGCAGCCAAGCCACTGCTTCTGCTGCTCCCACAACTTCTGGTACTGGCAAATTAAAGTATACTACTTGACATCCCCCATGACAGCACTGCCACTTAACAATGAGACATAAAAATGTATAAATATTCATAAGATTTAAACCTTTGGTGAACCATGTATGTGGAAACCAATCCTGGAGGCAAGACATCTTGCAGCATCAGCAGATAAATGGTCACGTGGGATCACAATTTCATCTCGGTTCTGCAAGACATCAATAAATAATCCTAGTCAAAACCCCAGAATAGGATGGATATGCTTTTAGTATTATCTATTTGTACTTACATAGTGCTTTAAGAAACACTGGAAGCAAAGGAATAAATGGTAAAATGAAGCACTTGAATATTTAATAAAATTTTCAAATTGCTGTGATAATACACAAATAGAATTGTCATTTTCCTGTTTTCAGATGTTTTTGATGACAATATACTAAACTCTGGGTATGAGCATAATGCCCTATCATTATATTATAAATGAGAGCAAGCAGTAAGCATATAGTACATGGTGACAAGGAGATAAGCATGAAAAGTCATTTGTGTAAGTATGTCCTCAAATGAGAAAGCACTTTAAGCACTGTTGTAAATCCATACTTATGTTCATACATGGAGTCGTACTACTTTTTCCATTTTCTTCTCTTCATCTAACAGTAACAACAGCAAAGATATAGCCAAACTGGACTGACATATTCAAAACAGAACAAAACAAACAAAAAGAAAAAACACTTTTTCATGAGTAAGTCCCTCTTCTTCAAGTAAAAATAATGGCATATGAATTTAATTTTAATTATAAATTAGGTGCAAGTATAAAAAATATTGTGTCATCTGTTTACATCCTACTTTTTTTTTGTCAGTTATTGAATACTGTAAATCTATCAGCTTTTGTTTACAAGATTTTGAAATTGTTTCAGAGACAACCCACCTAATACATTGTTTGCATGGTTAACCATGATTTCACATCATAAGTAGAACTTCTGTTCCACTTAAACTCTCAACAAATAGACATTTTATTATTTCACCCTTTGAATTCTTAATAAGTTATTTTTTATATATATATGGAGAGAGGAAAAGACAGGAATAAATAGAATAAGCTGTAAAGAATACATTACAGAATGCATGATTTCTTTGTTTTTTAAGACCATTACAACACTCCGGATCAAGTACTAGTTCCAGAGTATAATTTAATAATGAAATATGAAGGAAAATTAGTAACTTTGTTTCATTACAATTTTGCAAAATAATTTAATTTTGTGCTATGACACACACCAGTAAAGATGATGGCAAAAAGGTGTACATTTTCAGTAGTAGTTTGTGGGGTTTCTGTTTATTGTATTGAAATCAAAACTACCTTTTTTTCCTCCCACTTAGATTTGTTAATAGCACTTATGAGATAGGGCCACCATCTGCCTTGTTTAGAAGAAAGATTAATTCTGTCACATCCCTTTCCAAGTGAAGTCAGAGGAAAGCTTATCCAAAAGGGAACAATTCAAAATGCAGGCTAGGGACAAAAGATGAATGAAACGTAGGAGCAAATAATGTCTGGTTTTTTTGCTTTGGATTAGAAATATTTGGATTTACATGTGTAAAAATAACATTGCTTTGAAGTATGATCTAACTTGATGCTAGTTCTAAATAATCTGAAAATATTTAGGGAGAGCAACTTTTTTATCACTTTCAAGTGTCTTTTGGTACATATGCACTTCCTATTAGTACACCTCCAAGGGCTACACATTTATTTTGCATCCTAAATTCAGTGGAATGATGCAGCAATCCAGCTATTAAATACTCTTAAGTGTCATCAAAATCAAATATTTTCATAGACATCATCATGAGCTTGTTTATAAGGATTGTCCCTAAATAAGTGGGTCACATCTGAAGGACAGGTAAACTACTGTGGCTGTCCACAGGATCTCAAGCTTGCTCCTGAGAGAGTACAGACCCCAGATATTTTGAATCTAAAACTACAGCAGTGTAATAGGTTTAACAATGGTAACTCAGGCACTGTTCTTGTCTAGAAAGCATGTACTGGAAACACAAATTTGACCGAGCATTGACAGTGCTGAAAACAGAAGCCTGCTATCTTTTAATGACAATTCTCAGTGCTCCCAAATCATCTCCTCCCTCTCAGTGCATTGCTGTGGCATTCAGCTGTCACAGTGTGGCCATGTGCTAACACCTCGGTAAATGCTCTGCTGGCAATAGCTAAATGTAAAACTGGTCAGCTGCTGGTTGGCTGTTTTTCCTTCAACCGTTCACATTATGTGCAGTTGAATCACTGAATCTGAGGGGTGTTTAAGAGACATGCTTGAATGAGCATAACATTTACCCAAACCAGCACAAAGTATGTCATTGCAAATTTGTGTAGATGAAGGGATTCCATTATATGAAAGTCCCAGGCAAATTTTTAAACAAAAATGCTCATTGTGCAGAATAGAGCTAATGATGTGAATTTTTGGACTCTACTAGGGTATCCTGAAGATCTCTGTCAAGGATTCTGTTTGTAGAACACCTGCATTCATCACTGAGACTTTTGCAACTGGGCATTAAATGCAAAACCTTTAAGAACACATTATCCTGTATATTGGGGTTTTTTGTTGTTTTTCTAAAGAGGTAAACTCATGGGGCTTCATCAATACCTTTATTTTCAAGACAAAAAGTGTCATTGAGAGAATATAGGATGTCATAGCTTTGACTGCAGGTCAGTGTTGATTTGTAAATGTAGCAGGTATTTGTGCGGTGCCCTCACAGAATATTCAGAGGTGACTCTGCATCCAACCTTGCCCTTGTAAGAGCAATTTGGTCAGAAGTTCAGTCTTGAACCAAAGAGGCTAAATTTTAAACTCTGTGTTATAACTAATCCTGAAATACCAAAATAAAGTTTGCAAACATATTAAGTGGCTACATTTTCATGTAAATACCTACAAGAGGTTCCGATTTAAAACATAGTGAACTTCATATGCGTATGTCAAAACTCAGGCTTTATGTTGCAGCCTGTCATTTCACACATAACCTATAATGAATACAAGCATTTTGTAAGTGAACACAGCCCATTGACAATGAAAAAACAGAATTATAATGAGCCATCAGCTTTTGCTAAAAATCTGTATGCAAATGATAGCAAATATTTTAACAAGAAAGAGTAAACCAACCAACCCTTAGCATAATATATAATTTGTTCTCTATGTCATGATATTTTCAAGTAAGTTTATTAAAGAAAATTCCTTATAGTACTGTGCCTATTGAAATGATGTTATATAGTCTACCAAAAATATGTACTCTTAAGTATAACTAAATATATTTGGGTTGATTTGCTTTGCTTTATTATGGGAATTTTAGATTATCTGATCTTCACAGAACTAATCGTATGCTAGGTTATAGTGTTAGCATAATTTTATTATGGAAGTGTTACCAATTTGAACATATTTTATTCTTGATTTCATCAGTAAATGAATAGGTTCCATTTTCTACATCTTTTTAAAAACAACCATTACAGATTTTCAAAGGAACTTTGCATTCCAGTAGCACAAAAGCACCTTTGAAATAAAAATCAGCATATTTTTTAGCTCTTGGCCATTTTATTATGTTAATTAAGTGCAACAAGAAATTTGTGGAGAAGAGCTAGTTGTAAGTGGGTTATTTTTTAAAAGCAGTCATTTAAAGTTTTGTCTATTCAAACTAGAATTCTTAAGAATGCAAAACAATAATATACAGTATTGATATGCATCAGTCGAAATGTTAAAAAAGGCTTAAGATCTTGAGAATATACAACTGTTGCCCTTAGAAATTCAGATCAGTTTTCATTCTTTCTTGACAATTCCAAGAAAGCTTTTGGAAATTTTATTAACATTGAAAACATTAATCCCTGCGTTTCACTTTCCATTTCTTTATGTAGTGATTTGGTCTCTGAAAAAGTATACTGTCTGAAAAAAAAAGTGAAAGCTGATTTTAAAAAGTTCTATCTCAGGCAGTTATGAGTCCGAGCTTAAGACTCACACCTCTGACCAGTTCAGTATGATGGGAAACATGAAAGACTCACTCAAGTTCCCAGAATTTAAGTACCTGTCTTAGGTGCCTGAGGTTGCACTTGAGGCACTTCAAAAGGGAAACACAAGGTGGGAAGGTATCTTAAGATCTCTGAAGGTGCACATGTAAGTGTTTCTCTTTCTCTCTGTTTCTCTAAGAAACTAGAGGTGCTTCTACTTTAGTGTTTTCATTTTATCAGGAACGTGCTGTTTAAGCCAGGCTCCTTGCCTACAGTCACTCATGCACTTCTTGTCACAAAGCAGTCTTTAAGCACATGAGCTGTTTCTTTCAGGATGACACTAAACAAGCATCACAGTTCCAGGTCCTGATGGGCTTTCAGACCATGCAGCCCAGCTGAAATGAGTCTAGAGGAAAAAGTCCTCTGAGATGCTAACAGCAAGACCGACAGGTCGTGGTGCCAGCCGCTTCTGTGGCTGTGGTAGCTGCTGCTCCTGCACCATGGAGAAAAAGCTAAAAAGCTGAGCTTCACAGTGTAGCCCACCAGAGCTTAGTGCCTGAAGGAGGGTACAGTGCTGTGGCAAGGGGCAGAATGAAGCTGAAAAAGGCTGACACTGCCCAGGGCAGGTTATTCGGCATCACTTTTCCCTCACCATACCAGGACAGTATTGACTGCAAGCAGGCTACCCCATGCTAGTCAACCCTCTCCCTGCTGCATCTTTCTCCCCATCTGCCACAAACACACACCTGAATGTTGTCTCTGGGGTCCCCAAGCAGACTTTCATGTTCCCTCACTCCCATTGCTCAGATAGATGCAAAACTGTACTTAGCTACATAACGGAGTCTCTAAACCTCGTACACGGCCAGGGGACAGTGTTAAAGATTATGGCAAGGGCATAAGAGTGCTTGAGTGTGTGATTAATTTTCAGGTTATAGCAAATAAAATCATATCTGTGCTTAAGTGCTTTCCTGACTTGGAGGGTTATTAAGTGGAATTTTTTTTATTTTCCTGGAATAAGTTCTATAATGTCAACACATTTCTACTTGCTTGGTTCCATTTTCAGGAAGTTTAGCAGAGACAGTGGTTCATATCCTGTTGGAGTCATAGAGAAAAAGTATAGGAATATTGGAATAAAAATAAATTTCTGTTCAGATTCTGTATATTATTACAGTACATTACATAATCTATTGAGATATATTGAACGATGTGAAAACAAATGCTTTCATTTACGTTTCCTTGTCAGTTTTCACCGTGGTATACATGCCTTCCACTTTCAACAACTTTCTCCACAGGAATCCCAGCTATCTGTTATAGAAATTCTTTTACTGTTCAGTATATACTAATATATAATGCAGTATGTATGTATGTGTGGGTGTGTGTGTGGATGTGTGTGTGCGAGCGTATGTGTCTATACATTAGTATATACTAATGGAATATATTCAGTATATGTTAATGAAGGTTACATATTAGGCACAACTGTAAGACAGAAGCATACATCCATGAAGCTTTACATTTAAAAACTTATAATACTATAAAAAACATATGTATATTAGTTGAAGAAATGGCTATTTTTGCAGGGTATGCACAATCTGGATATATGATAATAAATTGATGAACATTAACAGATTTATTGTTTCATACCTCCAGGAACTTAGGGTTTTTTTAATTATTCTTATCCCTTTAGCATATTTGCAATATATGTCATAAATTTTAATTTGTTATGGATAAAAATGACTGAAAAAATGTAATAGAAAGTGCTATATATTTTATAAATATTAAAAAAATAAGAAAAGCTATTCAAAATATTTATTTCATTTTTAGTTATGGTTTTGTGATTGTTTGTAATATGTATTTGTGACAAGCATAAGTCACCTAGTTGTTTAAGCTCATTAATGTACCACTAATAAAATGCTATCTTCTGTTTTGTTTTTGTTATGCTTCTTTTTGTAATGGAACATTACAGACAAAATAGAAAATAAATACTTTTTTAACTAATCTTTTGCATTCAGTCATACAGTGTATGAGTTTTATATCATTGAAAGCCAAGTCTGGGAAATCAAGAAAAAACTTGAAGAACCTGGGGTGGCAAAGTTACTTCCTAACAACTGTTTATTTCATAGAAATAATGTCCACCACTTGTATGATGGTTTCTACAAGGCCTGTCACCCACATAACGCCTGACTAGGATTTTCAAAATATCCGCCCCTCCCCTCGCTATGGAGCTCAACCTACAACTGTCACACAGCCAGCAAATTATTTTACCATTGACATTTAAGTGCTTAGTTTTGGCTGGAATTAACCTAGGACCAGTATTGCAGTGCCTGAAGGTATTTTTGGTATATCTTTGAAAGCAAACAGTTTTCAAATGGTGCTGCAACTACTAGAGCAACACCAACTTGGAGGAATTTAATTTTGGTTTTTTTCCCTGACTGAAGGAAGAGATGTTGGAAGATGGAGAGTCCCTGCTTTTATTTAGTCACGTCTGTACCTTTTTGACAATTTAGGGTGAGAGTCTGCAGTGCAAATCTCACAAGCACATTTTTGATGCTTTTTTTGTGCTCCCAGTATGGTGAAGCCAGGTAAGCTCCCTTACAACGATGCTGCTGTCACCATTCTCTCTTAGCCTTTCCAAAAGTACTCCCCAAGTCTTTCTTGGACCTCAGGCTGGGGTTATCTTCCTCAGCTCTCTATCCAAGGAAATCATCTTTGGTGACCCCAGCCCTTTCAGAATCTTGAAAACAAGGAAAAAATATGAACTAATTATAAGTGTGATTAATACTTTGTGTCGAAAAAATTCTCAGTCCTCATTCCCTGAAGTGATTAGGCTGTTGTTTGTTAGTAAAGATACATAACTCTGCCACATCATTTAGGTTCCTGTGACTCAAGTTTGTTTTTATACCACATTTAAGTGAAAGGGCAGAAAAAAATGAGACGAGAGAGATCTTTAAAAAGGTAGGTGAAGAGAAACATAGAATATTACAGTCAGGAATACCTTGGAAGTAGGTATATTCCAAATGTGTAGGAGTCCTATTATACCCACCATTTTCCTTTGTCCATTAAATACTAACTATATCTTGTATTAAGAGTCTGGACTGACATAGGACTGAAAAGTTTGTTTATTCTGGAAATACTTATCTTCTGAACTATCATTTTTAATCTGGCATCTTTTAAATCTTCCTTGCAGATTTTGGCTTCAAATAAAAATTATTGTAATCAAAATTTCTTAAGATACAATCCTTAAATAAGATTCTTTAAATTCATGGTTCTTGTGTTCCACAGCCAGTATATTTTTACTCCAAGCCCTACAACAATTTTTCTTGCAGCATTTAAAATTAATTGTGATCTACTTACCTGTGCATCTGACCAGTAACAGTTAACAAAGTATAATATTTGTGTCTTTTCAATGATAAATTTGTACAGTTGTCTAGAGTTTCTTTTTCAGTATTTTGACAGCAGTTATTCTTACATTTACCTATTTACTACTATACCAAGTAGTAGTATTTAAGTATTCTTCAAACACAATCCCCCTTATAAACAGAAAATTATGTCCTCTTAATTTTTTAACCAGAAGCAAAGTAATTTATTCTCTGTAGGTGCTGTGGTTGATATGCTATGCATTTGTTCAGAAAAGTGAAGGATTTCACCCTACGGTAAGTATTGGCATTTGTTGGCTATATGCTTTGTGTACTCTGCATGCACACTCTTCTTATCACTTTGAGCAGAATTTTTTCCCAGCCTTTTCTTCTATGTCATGTACAACACAGATTGCAACCAGACCTGGCTCAGGACTCCTTAACACTGTGAGAGCAAAATTTTAATAGTCTAAAAATGCTTCCACACCAGTCTAGAAATTATTTAAAACTTGAGACCATAAGCAGAGATTAATTCTTTTTCCTCAAGTACACATCATAAAAGCAGCAGCAGCTGGAAAAGTGTATGTGGAAGCACCACCACTCCATACTCCCTGATTTAGCCTTGCAGAATTGTGAGCACAGAAGATAGTAGTGGTTTTGTTTTTCTGGATTACATACGGTACAACCTGAAACTTTTGAAGACTGTTTTTTTGCTGCAGGGTGGAGGATTAGAAAGATTTTTACTAGATATTGCGATTGTCATGAAAAGCTATCTCTATAAAGTGGGGCTTTAAAAAAGGTTTTTTTAAAAAAAAGGCTCCATCAAGTACCATGAGCTTCAGTGAAGAGACAAGAGGGAAAGTTCTTATGCAGACAAATCCAAACTCTAACCTTTCTGTTTTGAACAGATAAAAAATTCTTTTAGCTAGATGTCTTCTTCTTTATTCTTTTTCTTAGTTTGCTTCAAGAGTCCAGTGAGGGAAGACAAAAGGTCTCAGAAAGATCAAACCCCTTAACTGAGGCAAGGAAGTGAGGTAGTGGTCTTTGCACCGCCATTCCACCAAGAGCAGCAAAGGCTCTGATCAGAGCAAGATCACAAACAACTTAAGTTCTCTTCACACTAGAAGACAAATATTTGAAGGAAATGTGAAGTTGAGGCCTTTCATCATTTCACAAGAATCAGGAGCTCAGGCTATAGTTAACATGGAAACTCAGAAGCAAAAGAAGAACTCATGTCCGGGTGGTTCATGTGACTGCAAGTAGTTCCACACAGGCAGGCACAGCTCTCTTCCCTGACAGGGAGTTGGAGAGCAGGTGCAGTATAAGAGAGATCTGAGCTATATGAGGCAATTAGGGCAACCTTGCGACCTGCTACAAAGAACCAAGGGGCTCATGAGATGGCAGGAAAGTGTTCAGAGGAATATGAATTTAGGAAGGACTGCCTGAGCTACTGAATCTTATCCAGTTTCCTCAGGCAGCAATGTCATATAACCTCTTTCACATATTTTTAAACTTCATCTTAAAAGTAATTAGGCTTTTTGGCCCTCTTTCTCTTGTTGGCAAGCCTTCTGGAATCTCACTGCTCTGATGGTTTGAAACTGTCTTCCAATTTCCAGCCTAAACCTATTTGTAGCTAGTTTATATCTATTTGACTTTGTGCCAGTATTATCCCCTAATTTAAATATTTTTTCCAGCCCCAGTGTCAGTCCCCTGTTTCCCCTCCTCTCCTTGATATATTTATAGCAAGCAATCATATGCCCTGACAGCTTTCATTGTGCCTGAATACACAAACCAAGCTCATACAGAAGATGTCGATGCAGTGCAGTGAAATTTGGTGCAGAGAATCCTGAGCTATTGCTGACTCCAGCTGATCTGTCTACCTGTTGTGCTGCAGCAAGACCAGCTCAGGGCCAGAAGCACTTCGTCCACTTTAATGCATTTTAAGATAATAAATACAGCCCATCAGCACCACGCTGTGATGTACTGCTTCTAGAGCAGATAAAGTCCATGGCAGCTCAGGGCTTTCAGCACTGCTCTTCTTCATTGCTCAGTGCAGACATTCGCTAATCAGGCTCCCTGGCTTGTTTCCATACCATCCTAATGGGATGCAGTCTTACTCTAAACATCTCCCAATTTTACCTTTTTCCCAGACTGTGACTACTTCTGCACCTCATGCTATGGTCCAGATATGATCTCCCTTATGTCCTGCCCTATGGCCATACTGTTTGTCACTGTCTGCAAAGGCTGTGACTGGTAGCATGAGTTATTTCTGTGACTGCATCACACTGGTGAGTCACAGGCATCCTGTGCAAAGCTAGTATATCATAGAGCTACTTGCTCTTCCAGTCTTGTGATCAGTTCTCAGCTCATCAGTAATGAGGATGGGATATAAGAACAGGTCTGTTTATCACACAGAACATAAACTAGGACTTTTTCTTTTTTTCCCCCTGCATTATGGGGAAGGGGAGGCAGAGAGAAATGAGCCATCTTTTTAAGAGTTAGTTTGGTGTGAGACAGCTCCAAGGGGTGCCAGGGTAAAGATGCAGATTTAGATGCAAATCCTTTTTCTTGGAGACAGGTTAGAGGATTTATATGCCAGTTCTACCCTTACCACATCTTTTGACTTCCAGCCATGACTAAATAGAAGAAAATAAAAAGTCCTGAAAAGGGCAAAGGAGAAAGAATGAAAGGCTCATAGGAAACCTTTTCTTTATGGTCTTCCAGAGGTAAAATATCTCTAGCATTTATCAAGTCTTGTTCCCTCTTTGCAATCATACAGTTTATTTCTGAGTGATTTTTTTTTAACCCCTGCAGTTGAATTATATTTCAGCAGCCTTGGTTGGGACAGAACTCCAATGACAAAATCAACTTTAAATTCTATATACTTCTTTCTGTTTGAGCCAGAGAAATCACATTTTTCAAAACCCATTCTCACTTTATGTGAGCAGAGTCTTTGGAACTCAACACTGTAAAGAATTTTAAATCTTCAATGGGTGGGCTATTCTTTTTCTTTTCTTTTTTTTTTCTTTTTTTTTTTGTTCTGTTTTTTTATTAAATATGAACAGGTGAAGCTCAATGAATCAATGTCATTTCCTTTTTTTCCCCTGTGTGTAAATGATGTACTGTGAATCCATTTATTTTGACTGCTGTGTGATCAGCTTCAAGGACTTTTAAAAAAAGAAGTGTAAATTAGTAAAAAAAAAAATTATTTGCAAAGATTAACTTCAACCAGGGGTCAAAAGTTACCTAAGTTATTAAAAGTTTGTACAAAACAGCATTTGTTTTAATGAACAAGAACATTAAATTTTAAGTTTATATATATATTCAGTGTTAGTTTTAAACTATGAGTTATGAGCTGTTTCTATAGAAAAAAGTAACTCCTGATACATAAAATGTCAGACTTCCTCATAGTAAATACATAAATTTGGCTATACTTAAATCAAATACAGTGGGGTGGCAGTATTGCAAAAAAGATAGATTACTGTTTAAAGTGTTCTTTCACCCCTTGCCAGTTGTCTGCTGAGAGGATTTGCAGCTGAGCCCATGAGCAGGTTCATGAGAAGTCTATAGTTCATGGGTGCAAGCTGCTCAGAGGAAAACAGGCCTGTTACTCTGTCCTTCACAAAAAGACCTGTGTTAATCTGATCCTTTCTAATCTCAGTGAGGGAGGCTTCTGGTCTTCCCTTCCATTATTTTATGGGAAAAAAACACTTGCCTCACAAAACCAAGTGAAGATGACAGAAAATCATAGTGTCAGGCTAGTTCAGGAGGACATCTTTTCCAAGCTCCCATGCCCCAGGTGAGAGGATTTAGAGTATAATATCCATTTTTTTTTCTAACTGTAAAGTCATTTTTATGATTCACCAGCTTTATGATAGATAGTGCTTAACCTTGGGCTTAGAAACATTGACAGTCTTCATTCCATGGATGCATGAGAGGGGCAGAAGAGGGTCTTCTTATAAATTCTTTGCTGTTAAATGCTAAGCTTTAGTAATGCACTTCCTGTCTCTGTGACTTAAATAAAGTATTCTGTGTTTTATTATATGGCAATGTTTTAATTAGAATAATTTTATTCATTATATTGCTATCATGATTCTTCCACATTTTTCCCTCATATATCTGTCAGGTCCCAATTCTGTTCTCCCACAAGTTTTATGAGATGGCTTCAGTAGTTTCAGTATTTCCATTTACTTTTTTGAAAAGATGCTACATTCAGCTTTGACTGCTTTAGCTACACACTGTTATATTCTGAATAGTGCTTGAAAAAGGGAGGAGGGGGGAGGAAAGAATGGGGAAGATAGAGTGTGTTTCAGTACAAACAGATAAAATGACTGATGCTCTCTGTAAAATTATAAATCATAATTCTTGATTTTTAAAATTTATACAACATTTAAAAGTATTGTCAATGAGACTGTATTTTCTTTTATGAGTTCTGATACTTTTTGTATGTGCTAAGTAATTTTTTCCCCTCAGGCTACAGATGTATTTATCTATGCTGAATCAACCCTGCAAAGTAGTGACTTGTATGTGAAGTTTGCTGAGAGTAAAATATTGTTCTGAGACCATGTGTGACAACCCGAGACCAAATAAAGTTGCAAAATTGTTGTTATTCACCTTATTTCTAATGCTTGTTTTGCTTCAGTTATTAAATTTTGTGTGAAAATGTAATCAGAAAAATATATCTGGGATGTAAAAGAAACTTTGAGATGCTCTAATCCAAAAGCTGTGTGCTTTTAAGAAAAAGAAAAGAAAAAATTAAGAAAAAATGCTGTAAATCTCATGCTTTTGGAATCTCTTCAGGCAATCTCTGCTTTGTGTGTGCTCTCTCAAATCGTCCCTGGACCCTAACAAACAAGCTATGATATTTCCATGAAAGCATCTTCCTATGGCTGTTTAAACTGATGACACCATTTGCTAATTTTTTTTCAACAATACCTTTACCTGGAGCATGCACCTCTTTTAACACTGAGTTGTTTGTTTTGTTGTTGTTGTTGTTGTTGTTGTTTTCTAATACCTTGCTCTTTTCAACACTTTCATACCCAAGGATTCCAGAACAGATAACAACTTCCACTGGAAAGAGGCTACTTTACAAACAAAAAAGCATCTATAGCTAATATGTGTCTAAGCTTATAGTCTAAAATCCTCTACTTAATCCTATTCACATGTTTAGAATTGATCTGTTAAGTATCTTTGAGACAACAGAATAAAAGAACTTCCAGACCTATTTCAGATAAAGGCCTCTACTTTTTTCATGAAGAAAATTGCTCAAGAAGGAAGAAACTAAAGAGTACCTTTTTCTTCTAACATCCTTTATGCCCAGTGGCAGAAGCCATAACATACAAAATATGGTTCACTTTAAAACACTAAAAATAACTTTTCCCTTTATTTTTAAAACTGTTCTGTGATGATCACAATTAAAATAAACATTTTGTTAACAGGCTTCTCTAAATATCAATAACATTATTTTGAGACATTATTTATACAGTATCTATTGACAACTGTTAATGACTATTTGTATGAATTTAATCCACTGGCTCCTTGGATGTCATCAGGGATTGGTGGGATCTGTTATGGCACTTCGTGAAAAGTCTCTCTAAAGTTCCTTATTTTTCTATTTTTTATTTTCACCCTCTTCCCTTCCTTCATTTGCTGTACTCTGTGACTGTTGACTTTTTGGTGATTTCTTTTCCCTTAGTTTTTACATCTTCTCAAGGAGAAATGTGAGATTTTTATTAGTCCTAAGGGAAATTAAAGACAGGAAATAGGAAATTATATTTACAGGTATTTCACATTTCTGCACCATCCAGAAATACTGTACTGGTGACGATGGAATACACACCCATGCTTTGTTTAGGACTCTTTTTAGACTTGTTACATAGTCCCTTTTAAATATGCCGGTATTGTCGACTCCCCAAAACTCTTGTGACATTAAATTCCAAAAGTTCCTTATATGAAGAATTGCCTAATGTTAGTTTGATCAAGACTGTGTTTCAACCCAGTTGGATTGCATGCTGAAATGAGCTTGTCCATCATTTCTATGATTTTGTAAATTTTAGTCATATTCTCCACCCAGCCTCTTCCTTTTCAAATTAAACACACAGCTTCTTCAATCTCTCAGAGAGAAGCTGCTGTATCCCCCTCATTGTTTTAAGTGTCCTCCTCTGTATCTTATCTAACTTGATTATGTCATTCTTGAGATGTACAGGTGAGAATTATATAAAATATTATGGCCTGAACAGCAGAATTACTTTTGATAGCAAGATGACAGCTGTCTTCCACTCAATATCCTGAGCATATTCCATTCTACTATCTTTTGTTTCTGTTACTGCAGGTGGAGCCAATTATCTAGCAAATTTTCAACCCTTTTTGTTTAATTCCAGTTCCAAATTCAGCCTCACAGAGCCAAAAATTAGACCATTTTTCCTTTAGATAAATTACTTCATGTATTTATGTCCACTGAAGCTCAGCCTTTTAGTGCAAACATTTATTTGGTGAGGCTTTTTTCAGTGCCTTGTTCCTAGTACAGTATTTGACTACTTACAAGGGATTAATATGACTTACAAACTTATAAATGCATTACATAGCTCCTTCCTCATGTCCTGAAAAGTTGAATAAGAGTGGTCACTGCAGGAATTCACTGCTGAGTCTTCTGCAGTTGGGAAAATAATTATTAAATTCTAGTATTTGCTTTTCTATCTTCAACACATCCTTTCCTCCATCCTGGTGGCAACTCAGTTTCTTTAAATGATGGATGTGGAACATATCAAAGTCTGATTTAAAACCTATTTCTACAGTTTCTATGGTCTCTCCTTTAAGTATGGGCTAACTGATTCTCATGTAGAAGTCCAGCAGGTCAGTGAGAGAGCATTTCCTTTCTCAGAAGGTTTTGCCTCTTCCTCAACATACTTGCCAGTTTATGTGTATACTGAGTAATGTCATTCTTTATAATAGTCTCATTTGCCTCAGCAGTGGGTGAGACTCAGTGGTATATAGTTCCCATGATCCCCTCTAGTGCTCTTTTTGTAGATGCAAACATGGGAAACTAGAGGTAAGTGCTGGTATTTGTCTTCGTGGCAGTTTGTATTGGTATCCTCCTTTGCCATGTTTCTTCAGTTTTACAGCTGAGTTGCTTGGATGATTGAGGTCTTATCCTGATGGCATCTCCTTGGTTTCAGATCTGCATATTTATTTCTCTAAAACTGCTGTTGTTCCTGAAACCTCTGCTACAACCACTGCATTCGTATGGGACTCTCCCTCAAATTTCCAGACAGGCTCTCAAAGAGTTTTACAGAATCACAGTTTTACAGAATCACAGAATAAGCTGATTTGGAAGGGACCCATAAAGATCATTGAGTCCAACTCTTGATCTTGCACAGCACCAATCCCAAGAGTCACACCATGTGCCTGAGAGGATTGTCCAAATGCTCCCTGAACTCTGTCAGACTTGGTGTTGTGACCACGTCCCTGGGGAACCTGTTCCAGTGTCCAACTACCCTTAGGGTGAAAAACCTTTTTCTACTATCCAACCTAATCCTCCCCTGACACAACCTCAGGCCCTTCCCTCAGGTCCTGTCACAGGTCACCACAGAGAAGAGATCAGTGCCTGTCCCTCCTCTTCCCCTCATGAGGAAGTTGTAGACTGCCATGAGGTCTCCCCTCAGTGTCTTTCAGGCTGAACAGACCAAGGTACCTCAGCAGCTCCTCATACAGCTTCCCCTCAAGTCCTTTCTTCATCTTTGTTGCCTCCTTTGAACTGTCTCTAATAGTTTAATGCCTTTCTTATATTGTGGTGCCCAAAACTGCATAGGGTATTCAAGGTGAGGCTGTCCCAGCTCAGAGGAGAACGGAACAATCCCCTCCCTTGCCCGGCTGGCGATGCTGTGCCTGATGACTCCCCAGGCACAGGTGATCTCCCTGGTTGCCAGGGCACTGCTGACTCATGTTCAGCTTGCCATCGACCAGGACCCCCAGGTCTCCCTTGACTGAGTTTCCCTCTTACCCCTGAAAGTGTTTTTTAATGTCCTTGTCCCTAATTGTTTGATGGCAGTAATTTTTTAAAGTGCAAACTAATTCTGGCCTTATTTTTTATGTCTGATACTACTTTACTTTTGACCACTGCCTGAAATGTTTCCTAACATTGTTAATACATGACCTAATGGACCCCAAATTTAGACCTTTTCAGGTCATCCTTTCCATGAGTACCCCAAGCTGATGCACATTGTTCCTGTAAATGTGATTCTGGAAGTATGGCCAGATAATGACAATAAAAGGCTTGATGTACATTACGCAGTAAATATGCCCGTAGTTTCTCCCTTATAGCCTTTTTTTCACCTTTCAGGTAGCTCAGGTGATTCCTTGATATTGTAGCTTATAGTGGAGCAGAAGATAAGTTAAGCAGAAAAATGCTTAGAAGGTAAATAGGAAATAGAAAATAGTAGGGAACATAAAGAGATAGTTTTAGCCAGGGAAATTTTTACTGTATCTGTGGGATGATGGCAGTTTTCCAGATGTTAGCAAATCTAAAGGCAAATAATTTCATCACCAATTCAACATTATTCTCAAGCTAAAGTGCTTTTATTGTGATGTTGCCAGGATGCGTTATAAAAAGTAGGGGCTGCAGGTAAAAAAAGAAAAATTATATGCCAGTTTTCTAATTTCATGCCTTTCCAAATTACAGTAATTGAAGATGTCCCTGCTCATTGCATGGCACAGGAGGCCATGAGAAGGCAGAAACGAATCCAATCACGCTACTAAGTTTCTGTATGTATCTGGGCAGATTCTTTCCTGTCTGGATATCTAGTCACAGCCCCAGACAACGTTCCTTTGAATAACACAAAGGTGTCTTCATTGTTTTGTTTTTGTTGGCAAGCTTTTATACCCCCTCAGGCTAAACCAATTCCATAAACTGGCAGAGGCCAGAGGCATCAGCTCTAATAGTTCTGGCATTATCTCTTAATGACCCTTTTGTGGGCTGTCATGAGTAATATGTTTTCTACTTGACCCATTGCAGATAATTCCAAGTAAAAGACACTAAAGTCAAAATATCTGTATAGAAACCAGTAGGTCAGTCTGCAGAATTATAAAATTATTTTAGAGTAGCTCTAGGTGAGTCACAGCAGCAACAATGCATTGATGAGTGTGGCAGAAATCAATAGCTCTCTGCATCTGCTCAGCAATCTGTATAAATTGTCATTGTAGACCCCAGAACTGGGGCCAAAATTCAAAATTATATGTAAAGATTTACTTTAGTCTTACATGTGATCTTGAAAATGTAATAGTTCATCAATCTTTAAGGGGTCAGTGAGAAGCAAACAAGGATAGTAGTTGTAGGACAAGATCCTAAAAGATTGTTTAGCATACAGCAGTATCTCCCTAAACAGCCAGGATGGGTTGCTATCTCTTTTAAGGGACCATGTGAGGAGGGGTTGAAAGAAGAGTTTGGATCCTTTCTTTCTCCTCATAAAATTTAATTGTAGATTTGAAACCACTAAAACGTCAGTAATATATTAAAACTGCTGCTTCTCAGCCAAAGAGAAAGAAAGGCTTCCTGAATTGTGGATGAAAGGCTACCATTATGTAAAAACGAGTTATTTTCTTCTGCCTCCAGTGTTTTGTGGTGTGCATGTTACCAAGTAAACATCTAATATTATAAGTGAGCATTTGGTGTAATATACTGATAAATCTTTTTGTAGTACAGCCTCTTATCATGATTTTCAGGATATATGGAACGACATATATAATAATGACATGGTATGAAAACAATTGTCCTATTTTGCTATTGTCTTTGGCAAACAATGCAAGTGAGTAAGAAAATTTCTGTAGTCTACTTCATCAAGGTTAAAAAAGTTGATCTCAAAAGACAGGTTCCCAAACTAAGTATCTCAGCTCCAACTTGAAAAAAGTATATGGGATCATAAACCACAAATCAATTGGATTTTATTTTTGGACAAAATCAATTTAATTAGCTAAGTATGTCATGTGATCACATATTGGTAATGTAGGAATAAAACTCATCTGTAAGTGGATTATTACCAGAAAATGCTGAGGGACCACTTTTATAACAATAAAAATGAGTTTGCCAATTTATAAGAACAATCCCACAAAATTACTAGTTTCTCTTCTTTTTTTCTTTCTTTTTTATCATTTTTTGAGAAAAACATCAACACATCTAGACAATAGACTTTCATGATAAAACATTTGATATAAACATTATATCAAAATGTATGTGTATGCTATATCAAAATGTTATATCAAAATTCAAGCAAACCTGATAGTTGATGTGACTTCATATATTGTCACAACTCCCTTGCCAAAAGAGGACATGTCAATTCTTACCACTTCAAGGGAATTCAGTTCTCTTCAAGTTTTCACTACTTAGAAAGAATGCCTCTGGTTTTCTAGACGTTTATTATGAAGTGATAGAAAACAGATATCTAGTATAGATGGCGAGTTTTCAACCAACAAAGTTGCTCAGTAAAAAGTGGTGCTGTAAGCAAAGTGATGCTAGGGAATATTCCTGGGCACTGAGACTGAACTACTTTCACTGCTCAATTGTTATGTTGTACTTACATTGTTAAATGATTGATTAAAATGATCTCTGGCACATGCTTGGCCCAGGCTGTCTCCAAACAGTTCCAGGTGGGATTACAGAGTGTGCACTGATCAGGGCCATTCACCACAAGGAAACAGAATGTCATCATCCTGTTCCGGAGAGTGAAAGAGTACAGTGATGTGTGTGAGGGCTACTCAATGCCAGCTTTTCTCAATTCCAGAAGACAGTATTGGGCATGTTTAATTTAGTAGGATAGATGTAGCCTTGGAGACCTTTTCCTGTTTAATAACAGAAAATCACCTCAGAAATCAAAGACTTAATTAGAACCAAGGCATTAGTTTAATTTATCCCTGTCTTCTGGTATTTTAATGTATTTGCAGTAAACTAATGCCTGTTTTGTCAGTTTTGCATTTCAAATGCAACTGTTACTGTCAAGGCTCACAATATGCCTTCTCTTACAGAAACATTTTGTCAGACCTTTCTTATGGGGAATTACTTAAGTTTGAGTTTTGTCTCTCCTACTGCTCAAGGGGCATGAAATATTAAATTCATTTTGATATATCAAATTAGAATGGTCTGTTTCACTCTTCTGGAAGATGGAACAGCCTATGTTATCTGTTTGGGAGCAGTTTCAGGAAAGCCTCCTATCCCATTGCGATAGAAGATAAATAACATTATAGATGGCTCTGATAAGTATGCTATCTCACCAGATCTGGGATATGATATAACAATAATGCAATCACGTGAGACTTTATAAACAACTTTTTCCCTGGTCCTATTGGATCACTATCAAAGTATTTTAATTACTCATCTAGGGAGATAAGTAAATTCACTGGAAATATGAAGCAAAATTCAATCACATCAGTTTTCTTCAGAGTACAAAGTGACTTTACGATGCTTATAATCATATTAAAATGTTATTACCAACTATACTGTAAATTTTCTCTTGTTTAATTTGTTAAACACATGCAATAATTTAACAGCTTACTCAACAACTGCACAAGACTACCTCTTGGGCTGAGTCCAAAGGAGGGCCATGAAGATGATTAGATCTCTACAAAGAGAGACTGGAGAAGGCCCTGGGGAGACCTTAGAGCAGCTTTCCAGTACCTAAACAGGACCATTATACCTTCCTAAGGTGGAATGAGAGCCAGTACCTAAATCTCCTTCTCATGCCACTGTCTTACAATGTGTTACAGACATTTTCTTTTGAGAATGGCTAAGAACAGCTCTAACTTCACAGCAGGCTTGTGACTAAATTAATATCTCAAGTGTCTTGAAATCTGAGGAGTAAATTACAAGCTCCAAGCTATCATTTTGTCTTAACTTGACTATTTTTTGTGTTGGAAGCAAACCTGAATGGGAACAGTTATTCAAGTGAATATCAAAGCCCTCATAATTGAAGTTTTAAATGACAACAACTAGGAAATAAACTAGCATGTGTTATGAGTGTAAAGTGTGCTGATAATTCTGACATGACTTTTCATGTTTGGTTCAGAGGCTATGAACTCAGCTACTTTCTAGCAGCATTTTGTCTTAATTTCTACTTACTTTCTGGAGGAGAGGTACACAGTGGTTTGTGGAAAAAAACATAGATATAAAAAATAAAAATAAAACCAATGGGCTAGGGAAATTAGGCTTTTACACAGTAGATGGTTTTTAAATGTTTATGGTGCTCACAATAAACTCCAGCTCTCATCAACTCTTATAGGACGCTGCTGTTACCAGTCCCCAGCGGCAGCAAGAGTGGAAGCACTAAAAGAGAACAGCTTTTGGCAGTGGCAGCCCATGGAGATTTTCCCTTTCCATGGCAGAGCCATGGTGTCACAAATGTCAGCAAGGTGAAGCAGAGAAAATAATCTTCTGCCACTCTGCAATTCAAAGCTTTTGATGTTACCTGTGCCTGGCAGATACATACTAATTGGAATGCAATATATCCAGTCATTATCTATTTTCCCCACCTCTCCAAGGCAGATTGAAAAGCAGTAAGTGATGGTTAGCATAGATTCCAAGCTCACTTAGAGCGACTGACAGCTGGAAAGTCAGATTCTGTCTGCTTTTACAGTAGGGAGCATTTATTCATTAGTATACTTCATTAATTAATAAGTTGTATTGTTTCTTTCTCCTATCTATTCCTAAACCCCTTTGCTTGGGAACCAAACCACATCTTTTTCATATATGGCACCTGCAATCGAAGCAGCTAAGGCAGAAAACTGTAAATGTTTGAGCTGTGAAATAAAAGAGGGTGTATGCAAGTGTGTAAATTTATTTGTTTCCACATTTTCTGAAATGTACTGTAATTCATGTTCTGAATTAAAGAATAGAAGCACTTTCCTGTTGTCAAACTTATATCTGCCTTAAGGATACCATGATATTTACCAGTTTTTCTTCTGCATATCTGAGCTGCAGCCCATATGTGAAAAGTCCTGTGACAGTTCCATTAGTGAGGATTATAACTGAAATGTTTAATAGTTTTCATGGTGGTACTATTAATGGAAAACATGAAATTCTTGATAGGTTTGAAGATGTGTCTACTGTAAAAGCTCAACATTTGTAAAACTTTTGTGAACTACTTTATTCATTTACAACAACTGAACATTATTTGTGTCAATTTGGATGCTCATGTAAATATCACCTTTTATAAATGATGAGCTTTTAAAACCAGAATAAATATAAAGGAACATGCTTCATATAAATCTGAAAAATATCAATGTAAGTCACAGAATTGAGAAGTCTGGTGCTCCAAATGATGTTCCAAATAAAACATTTATTTTTATTAAAGAACATTCGGTTCTAAGGTTTTAACTGAGTTAAATAACATAACCACCTATAAAAAATTATCACAGAATTTCTTTTACCATGTCAGTATTAAAGAGATAATACAGCAGGAAATAAAGAAGATAGAAAATATATTTCACAAATATATAATGTTAAAGGTAATTTATTGCAATATAAATTAAACATTAAATCAGTCAACAATGGAATTGTCACAAAAAGTTACATAGTATCTGTCAATGGCTGTGGCTTCCAAAGGGAGGCACAAAAATTTTGATGTCTTTGCTATTGCTGTTTTATGAATCAGCTACCAGACAAGTATACTTTTAATCCCCTTTTGAGATAGGATCTAACACTGAAACATGAAACTTTACATATTACTGAACTTACATCAATGTCCAATTTAGTTTTGAAACTTGATACATCCTTGGTCTCAATGTCCTTATGTTCCAGGTCACCCTGTTGTGCAATATTATTAATTTTTCAGACTTTTAAAAGAAGACATGATTTCTTGCATTTAAATCTTGTTGACCAGTCCTATCTCTTTAGAGTGTAAGACAGAGTAAAAACTCCCAATTTATCTTCTCTAATACATATTACTCACATGTATTTTCAGCTTTTTTCATTCTTCATTACGTTCCTAGGTGGTAATAGCAAGTTTCGATATCTTGAAACTAAAGAAAAGAAATCTTCCAAACCCCCCTCCCACCAAAAAAAACCTCTTGCAAAGAGCGGTATTTATATTGTAGTAACAATGACACTTTATATATATACACAGTGTTTAGTTATATTATCACTTACTGTTTTGTTTCAGAGGTCTCCTGTCTTAGTCAAAGCAGAAAATGAACAGTGCTTAATGAACAGCTATTCAATATTTTCTTTTTTACTCATCATTCAAAGACTAGTTCATGTCTTATTTACTGCATACTCTTAAAATCCACTCTGAAAAGAGAATTATTAAATCCCCTGGCATTTCTGATGTTATCCATTAGTATAATATCTGAATACTGCTGAAATACTAACCCATTTTTTTTCATAAGATACTGAAAGACTACTAGGAATTTTGCATATTTGCAGACAGCAGATTGAAGACAGAATGATTAGAAGCCCAAGTTATCCACTCTCATTTGGTGTCAGTCTTTCAGTACAGTTTATTAATTTCCACATCTGCAAGTGCTAAGGGCATAGCTCTCACATCAGTCACAAGTATGTCCACTTTGAAATATGGAAACAATCCACTCTGACCTAATTTTAGAAACCCAAGAAAGAAGTTGCTCTTGATATAAAAAAAGTATTGCATAGGTTTCAGTGGCCTCGAAGGAAAGGTATCAAAGTCAGAAAGGAGCAGTTCTTCACTCAGAATTAATTTGCTTCAAAGATAAGACCATCCTTTCTTTACCAGCAAGGTTATTTCATGCCATTTCATTCCATGGCTACAGCAGAAGAGGCATCACCTCTGCAGACAGTTTCATTTCCTAAACAGCACTGTTTTACTGCCATGGGGTGAAACTTAGCAGAAAATACTGTTCAGTAAGTGATATCTTGACTGCATATGCCCAGCTATAACTTATTAGATGGTTCTGGTAAGTGCTGGGAGAAAAAGTGAGCAGAGATAATTGTCATGGGAGAGGCTTCCCCCAGAAAAGCTGAATCATATCTTCTCTGCTTTAGTGTTTTAGCTTTTCACAGAAAAGAAACAGAGAAGCAGAGATAAACTCTCAGTGACTTTACATCTATCTAACATACTTAGGGGAGGATACAGAAGGTGACAGTGAGCCAGGTAACAGCAGTTCATTGGCTTTACGTACACAGAAGATCAAAGAGATTGGTCTGGGGTGACAAGACGAACAAATATTTTAATAAGAAGCACTTTTTTCCTGACATTAATTATTCTGACTACATTTCTGAAAAATATATCCTGCTCTAAATCTCATCTCATGTAGCAGAAATGTATGAAAAGCTACAAGTATATATGAGGTCTTACGATATGTTCCTGTGGCTCTATTAAAATTTTGTCTCTATAATTCTCTGACCTATTCATTTGGCTATTTTTTTTAACTGCATTCTGCATTTTTCACTTAGTTGTCTTCTGTGATGTTCAAGATTAGTCCTTAAGAATTGTTTAGGGAACACCCTTCCAAACAGAATAATCTCTTTTTTTGAAATTCCCTGCTAGCAATTTTACTGCCCAGAAGGCATTTTTTTCTTCTTTGCTAATATATACAAGGGTTCTGACCACAAATCTCCAGATCCCCTTGATTTCCCTTATAGCTGCATATCATTGAAAGAGCCATTCCTACATCTTGATCATTCTCCTGCCTTGTCCCAAAGTTTTAATTTTTTACTGACTGACAAAAATTTTGAATTAGGGTCAATTTACCTGAAAATAACTAAAACAATTCCCATCATGAGCAATATATGAGAGAGGTCTCATTAATTTTGTTTTTTAAATTTTTTTGTTAATTTTTTGAGGGGGGAGGTAGCATTTTGGGAATTGCTGAAAGTTATGTGCTGCTTTGTAAAGAAATTCTAACATTAGTATTTTAACTTTTAAGCTGTCAGCAGTAACTTCATGAGCAGCTGGTGTGAAAATGGAAAGCTCTGAGAGGGCACTGAGGAGAACAACAGAAGCAGGAACTGCAATTAGTACCATCCATTATTACCATTACAGTATACAGCAGGAACATACAGATTTAAATATCTTTATGAAATACAGTCTTGAAGCCTGATATTCCTGCACTTCGGAATAATGAAACTGGCAGAGCACCCTTACTTCCAGGCTATGAATATCAGTGTCACAAAATTGTCTAATTCAGACCTTCTAGGAAACTTTTTGGTTTGGGCATTTGGAGTGTAAACACATCCCTATTGCTTACACAGCCTCAGGATCCTGGAAATTTTAGTACGTATTCAAGCTATAAAACTCACTAGGGCTTCACAGCTTCCAGGAAAGCGTACCAGGCTTCAAGCGTAGCTTAATTATATCCAGACTGCATAATGGGACTGGTCAAGATGTATCACCTTTCCCCATCTGTTCCCACCTTCTCCTACCTGATGTCCTAGTTTCCACTGGAAGTAAATCAAGCTATGTCACAGAAAGGAAGATGGTCTAGCAGGTCTGTGCTCAAAGTAATAAGAAAAGAGGAATTGAGCGTCCCACTTAAATAACAACATTAAGTACATTTGTGTGGAGAAATTAAGCTGGTAATTTCACATTTGGAAGCTCTGGCACCAGAGCACATTTACCAAACTGATCTTCCAGAGTTGCAGCAATCAGTAACCTGGTGCTCAACTCTTAGTCACCCTGGCACCTAGCTGAAGTTTCCTGGGCTCTTTTATATGTAGTAGGAGCATGTGAACAAGGTTGAAGATTTTCATATTATCCTTTATTCACATGAAAGTACAGTATATTGTTGCCTAATTAGGTTGTCACTCTCTAAGTTGCTGTGTTAATTTCTGTATGAACAGAAGGACACAATAAGAAGACCTCCCAGAACTTTGTGGGGAAAAGATGTGTCTTAGGAGATAGCAATCTGGGAATTCTCAAACAAAACTAGAATATTTCAACATGTCTGTTCTTGAAGAATAGCTTTGTTATGGTCTGCATTTCTTTCTGTCTCCTTAAAAATCATCTCAGTTTCCATGGAAACAAAATGAAAGTGGAAAGATCAGGTAAATTTGATAGAGGGAAAGAAAGTTCTTTGTGTAGTAATTACGTAAGTGCAGTAGAAGACTGGAGCAAGGAAGTAAAGAAATCAGTTTTATAATGGTAGGCAAATCATAATTATGACCCCAGAATAACATTCACATGATAATCCTGACTAGGGAGAGCAAGAAAAAGTCATTGTGACAATAGGACTATAAATCAAATGCAATTGTGAGTATTCACCTCTTCTGGACCTAGACAAGGTACTCTTAATTGCATGGTTTGAAGAATAAAGTATCTCCTCATATTCTGCAGTTGTGTTTACTACCACGTAAACCACTTGTGCAGTCATAGGTCAGGAGATTAATTACTTGTTTAGAGATACTATTGTAACATGCTTCCATTGCATTCTTAATCCATCAGGCAGATATCCATATACAGAAGCTCTGGACTTTAATCCAGTAACTTGCTAATCAGGACTCAGTTCCTACTAGATTTATTTGTATTTTTTGTTAGAGCAAAACTTTTTTTTTCAGTTTCTCATCACCATGAACTGCTCTATGCACACCTTCACCCCTATGCGCTTTGCTGACCTTCAAGCAGCCATTAGGTCTCCCAGAAGTCCATGATCTCCCATTGTCATCCGAGGAGCTGAAGCGGATGAAACCAAAATTCTAAAAATGACCAGCACATTTGGGCAGGTGAAAGTTAGTGAAGGAATACATGGAAAGAATAACAGTAAAATATCCCAGGGTTCCATTGTCTGATTCAGCAGTGCTGGCTTTTCCTGATGTCTTTCTGCAGCACACAGTATCCCTGTACATGTTTTGAATATCAGAATGAACAGTGTATAATTTGGTAGATCCACGTGAAATACCTCTTACGTAAGTTTTTCAATGAGCACCATGAGGACCAAAGTGAGACTGACCAAACTTGATCCTTAAAAGGCTCTTGACAATTTTTGCCCAGAGGCAGAATTTTTTATTCCTAAAATTAGCATAAAATTATAGTCTTGGTAAAGCCTAGCTGCTCTGTCAAGTTACTTTCCTAATGTAGACTGCTGTGCAGTGCTACTGTGTGTTAAATGGCTTTCACACTTGGACAAGCAGAGTTTAACTTCCCTCTTATGTTGGTCTGATAATTTCCAGTTTGACACGTGGAAAACTCCCTACACGTGGCGTACATGGGTTAGGCTTGTGAAATCAATTAATCTTTTTTTCTAGCAGAAACTTAATAAAAAGTTACAGACAAGTTGTTGTAGTATTAAACAAGGATTAGAACCCTTCAGATGCTTCTCAAAAACTCTAGCAAGTAAGCAATCATCTATCTTTAATTAATTTTATTAATGAGTAGGAGTGTGCACTTAATTGAGGATACACCATAAAGCTCTTTCTATACCTTTTTGTAGAAATTGTGGACTTTTCTAGTAGAGGAAATAGTATTGTTTTTCACCTTTTCTCAGCCATAATAGATTATATTGTGTTATAAAACTGATATGTTTTATATATTTACTGCTATCCAGGTGGAATCCTCATTTTAGTCCGTATATAAAAACATGTTCTTGCATGCTCTCTGGGTATTAGAATTAGATTTTTATCCTGGATATTGCAACTGACAGTTTTCAAGGGCAAAAATTGTATAGCATGGAAGAAATCACCCATTTTTTGAAAATGAAATGCAATTCTCAGTCAGTGAAGCTAAGACAGAAGAGTAAAATCCCTGTAAAATTGTATTTTACAATAGTTTATTTCATTGTTGTGTTCTTCGACAGCAAATGTGAAGCTATCAGAGAAATGTCTTATATCAATACAATTTGTTCTCTTTGACAAGTACTTTCCACACCCCTGAAATGCATTTAGTAGTAATTACATTCCTTATTCACAAAGCATTTTTCATTGTCAAATATACTAAGAAAACGTAAACAGTGGTTTTTGGCATTAGCCCTTCTAGCTCAACATTTTAATTGAATTAGTTGATGAACATGACATTCCATATATCTAACGGGCAAAAATCCTGCTGTTGTGCAGCAGAGTTGAGAAGACTGGTGAAAAATTACCTCCTTTGTCTGCTTTACCTCCCAATTCAAACAAAAGATTAATAGAATGAGAAATATGTGCATTTAATAGCTACACATAATAACTGTCAAGGTACCTATCTTACACTGGGCTTGTAGCTGTTCTGGACATAGGTGCCCTTTTGAGTTTCCTGGTTCCTGAAGTGTAGTCACATCTAGGAAGAGTCATGGGGCTGGAGGAAGGAAAACAAACTGACTGCATGACGGGCGAAAACAAAGCCAGGTTCCTTTGTCTGGATCCTGAGTGAGTCAGATGATGCTACAGTAGGCAGCTAACAAACAATCAACAAATCCTGGAAGCAGACCTGAAAGCTGTGTATCTCATTTTGAGTAAGAACTCTAAGAGAGCAGCTGTAATCATGTTCTTCCTTGTTTGAGTTTTATTACTTCTCTCTGGCTACATCATTTTCCTTGCTTAGCACAATGTTAGCCTTGAAAGAAAATGTTCCTTTTTTCTTCTAAGAGTAAGTTTAAAGGGATTCACTAAAGAAATTAGAGATATAAGTTCCAATCTCCCTGGGCAGACACAGGACCTCAATTCAGGTCATGCAATTCACTGGAGAAGTAAATGTTCTAGGCTAGAAGAAAGTTATGCAAACGTGTTGCTTTGTTCAATTCTGGTTTTGACTCAACCAGTCCACAATTAGAGATGAGACCTATCATTAGGCTATAAGGTGAAGTAATTTAATCCATGCAGCCCTGTTTGGGTTGTATGTGGGGCCAATAAATTTTGAGCTTACTATTTGTAGTAGCCAAAACTAAAATACTTAAAAATACACCAAGAATCTTACATGCCAAAAGTGTGCAGGCGCATAAATGGCATTTACCTGATTAGTGTCCCTGATGAAAAACAAACAAATGCCAGATGAGGAACACTTCAAATAGCTAATTATTCTTTGGAATCACAAGTGCATGTAGTATAACATCCTGGAATGTCATATAGAATGTCATTTTTTTTACTACACTAATGAAGTGTCTGAAAATGAATTGCTGGAGTTATTTATCTCCAACAAGTTCAAGATGTCAACTGTTTGAATTCACGTCTGTGCATTCTCTTGTGGAATTACTGCATATAATGTCTGGTTTTCTGTATGCTAGATGGGAGAATTTTGAACTACTAAATAGAAATCTCTATATATTTAACAAAGTGCTACAGCAAATCAGAAAAGATGGAAGACAGAGCATCTGAAAACTCACTTCTATTCTGAACTTATGTGACTGTAGAAAACTGGGAACTGTTTTCCACGACTTGTATTTAATAGCTCATAAACCTTTCTGGACTTCAATACTTAGAAGTCATCCCTTTAAGGTATGCCATAAAGATGGTTAAATTGTCCTCCAAGGAATTTCAGAGTCTTTTAAATACTGAGCACTGGAATTCTAGCTATCCAACCCCTGTATTTCTAATGAAAAGACACTAAGGATTTTATACGAATAAATGTCATGACTCTCAACGTATGTTGAACTGGGTAATTAACTGCAATGATATCTTACTGATATTAGATGAGGTGCTGTCAGTAAAGAAGAAAATGAAGGTAACTGAACGATTTTTCTTTTTATAATATAACCATTAATTCTAGTAACTTTTTTCTTCATATGCAGTGACACATCACTGTTAAGAGCACAATTCTGTCTTTCAAGATGGAAATACTGACCTTTCCTTCTTTTCCACTGCAGCTTTGCACATCTCACTGTCTAGACTTACCCTCTAAATAGATGTCAGAGGGAATTCTTGTATGATGAATACCTGGCTGTGTACCCGGTTCCATCAGAAACTTTGCCAGGCTTACCAGTGATCTGCCTGTGTTGCAAACCAATAGCTCAAGAGTTCATTTTTTCCATCTTCTGGATATTTCCTTATCCAAGAACATAGATTGGATTGGCATGTCACTTTTCACAAGTGAATGAGCTCACGCAGATATTGTCAGTTGTATGTCAGTGACCATACATTGCCAATTTTCAATCAACTAAATAAAATGTGATAAAGCTTCTCATTAAGTTTTCTGGATAATGGCATAGAATTGTTGCTTTGGTGAGGCTATATGGATGATCCTTTACAGATAACAAGTTGGTGGATATTTACAACTGTTGTTAATTTTAAACAATTTGTTTTCTAGCTAAGGAGACTACCGTAGGCTCTGCTTCAGGATCTTGCACAACATTATCCTGAAGTCAAAGGCAGAAATACAAGTGAAACTTCAGTGAGGCACTCACCACCTATATGACTCAGATGTGACAATTGTCTAGAAAGAGGTAGGTCAGGAATTACAGGTTTAATTGCATAAAACCATTGACAATGCTTTTAATGTAAATGTCTTCGATGATTAGTCATGTTATGGCAGCATTGTATCTTGACTCGTTTTAAAATGGGGATTATCTGTCTGTACATACACACATATGCACACATAAATATATGTAATTTCAGCACCTAGTTAATGATAAGCAAAATACTCAGAGTGTGCTCTAACAAGCAAAAATGAACCAGACAAAGTAACTTGAGCAGAAGTGATTATGAAATAACAGGTATTGTATTCTTTAAGAAAGGAAGAAATAATAACAGAAAAATGAAAACCAATAGATTTCAAGAAGACAAACTTTAATAAATTTTGAAAGCTGGCAGCCTCTCAGCTGAAAATCTATTCAAAGGGGAAAAGAGAACTGGCAGGTTCTTAGAGAAATGATACTGAGGTCTCAAGTGCATACCCTTCCAACGTAGAACTAAAATAGACAGTGGGTAGGAGATGAACTGGATTTAACCATGACTTGTTCTTTGACTTGAGAGAAAGAACATATAAGTAAGATACTCGGGGCAAAAAATAAGCCAAATGTGAATGTATATCACAAAAATATAGTGAAAAAATAAAATGCTTGAATGCTCATGTTTATAAGTTAGTAGGAATGATATAATGTCTGCAGGTGATATGAAGGAAGTTTAATGACCTCTTTTTCATTATTTTGACCTTAATAAAATGGTCAGTTTTGATCAATTGACTTATAGAATGAATTCCCCCATTACAAGTTTAAGATCTCAGCCTTCAGTAAAGAAGATTATATAAGTATAGTCAGTGCTTGGATAAGATGCTTTTAAATGCAGCAGTCTGGAAGAATCCCATCCCAGGACATGCAAGAAATAGCTTCTGAGTTCTCATAAGCCTTGTAGGTTGTCTTTGAGATCTCACATAGATCAGGTCCCAGGAGAATGGAAGAACATTTCTTTTTTTATTTGAAGTAGGAAAAGGAGGAAATACAGGCTCGCCAACACTCAGTACTACTACAAATGATAAAAAACCTAATAGTGTGTCACTGGAAAGGAAGAAGGAAATGAGTAGCAGACAAGATGGATTTGTCAAAAACAACATATGTCAAACCAATTTAATTTCTTTCTGTGACAAGGCAGCAGACCCCATGGACAGGGAATAACAAGTGGATGTCATCTATCTTGAATTTAGGAGAGATCTTGACACAGTTTCATGACATCATTATAAGTAAGCCATTTGGTCTCTAAAGAAAAATATTGGAAAACTGTTCTAAGAGAATAACAGAATAACAAAATAACATTGAATCTGGAAAGTACTTCTTGAGATCATTTAGCCCTCCCCATGAATCTCCCCTGCTATGTCCCACTCCATGCTCAGGCAGAATCACCTAGAACAGATTGTCCAGAACCATGTGTAGTGAATATTTGATATCTCCAGAGGCAGAGACTGTACAACCTCCCTGGAAAACCTTTTCCAGTGTCTAGTTTCTCTCACACATCTTTTGTTCAGATGGAGTTTTGGTCTTTTAGTTTGTATCCATTGCCTCTTGTCCTGTCAGTGAGTTCTACTGAGAAGTCTGGTTCCCTTTTCTTCATTGCATCCCATCAGATCTATAAACCCAATAAGCGCCCTCTGAGTTTTCTGTCACCCAGGCTGTCAACAGAATGTGAAAGAAGCTCCTGTCCCTTCACCACCTTTGTGATCCTTTGCCAGACTACTCGCATCACAAATATGTTCATGTTGCTACAGCATTTTAACCTAAGTTTCTCTAATTTTGTCTCTACAGAGAGTCAGACACAACCAAGTTCTGAAAGCCTGTGTCAGTCACATTGCAGAATAAATCTCAGTTAAGGGAAAAGAAGAAAGAAACTTGCAGGGCAGTAGTTGATGGAAATATTACTGTCCTTATCTTATTTCTGTAGTATTCCATTGCCTATAAAAATTGTTTCCATCCACTTTAGACAAAACTTAATTATCCTCTTACCCAATGTGCATTCAAAATTATTTTATGAGATTCCCCATTCCACTGTGCACAATCCTATAATATACTTACAGATGTTTAAGACCTTCTCCCATTCTGTAAAATCCAAAGCAAATACCTTTTAGTCATATAGAACTAAAACCCCAACAATCTGGATCATGCATGCAAAGGTACAGGCGGGAATAAGGTACGGGGATAAAGTACAGGGATTTAAATTATTCTTTTTTGTTGTTGTTATAAATAAATGTGCTGAAAAATTAATTTATTCCATGACCTTTGTCCCAGTCCAGAAGGAGCTCTAAATCTACTCCAACATATATAAGTTTATATGTTCCTCCACTTGGGAGGAACCTAGGAATGCAGCCAGTGTGTGCAGGGATGTGGCAAGGAAGGGTAAGGTCCATTTGGAATTAAATCTGTTAAGGGTATCAAGGACAACAAGATTGAGGATTTCAGGGAAAATCAATGCCACTACAGTTTTTAGAAAGGGGATGAAAGAGAATGCAGGAAAATACAGGCCAATCAGCCTCACCTTCTTTCCTGGAAAGGTGATAGGAGACATGATTCTGAATGTCACCTCTAAATGTGTGGAGCAAAAGAAGGTTATCAGGGGTATCACCAGGGAGAAATCATGCTTGACCATTCTGATAGCCCTCTATGATGGTTCAACTGGCTGGCTGCATGAGACGAGAGCAGTATATGCTTGGCTCCAGACTTTTGACACTGTCTCCCATATCCTCATATGCAAACTCAGCAAGTGTGGATTACGTGAGAGGACAGTGAGGTGGATTGAGAACTGGTTGCTTGGCTGAGCTGAGTGTTGTGATTAGCAGTGCAGAGTCTAGCTGGAGGCCTGTAGTTAATGATGTTCCTCAGGGAATTGTACTGGGTCCACTTATCTTCAACTTAGCTATCGATGACCTGGATGAAATGACAGAGTGTGCCCTCAACAAGGTTGCTGATGATGTGAGACTTGGAGGAGCGGCTGTGCGGCTTGCCCAGCAAGACCTGGACAGGTTGGAGACTTGGGTGCAGAGGAACCTAGTGAAGTTCAACAAACACAAGTGTGGGACCCTGGACCTGAGGAAGCATAACCTCCCACACTAGGACAGGTGCAAAAAGCAGCTCTGGGGAGGAAAACGTCGGAGTCCTGGTGGACAAGAAGTTACAATGAGCCAGTAGTGTGTCCTTCTGCCAAGACAAGGAATTATTGGAGAGGGTCCAGAAGAAAGCTATGATGATAATGAGGGGATTAAAGCATCTCTCTTTTGAGAAGAGGCTGAGAGAGCCGGGCCTGTTTAGCCTTGAGAAGAGAAGACTGGGAAGGGATCATATCAATGTCTACAAATATCTCAAAACGCAGCTGTCAACAGGATAGGAACAGAATCCTTTAAGTGGTTCCCAGTAACAGGAAAATTGACAACAGGTACAAATTGAAACACAGGAAGTTCTGTCTAAATATGAGGACAAACTTATTTGCTTTGGGAGTGACAGAGCACTGCAATAGGCTGTTCAAATACCATCCAGACATGATCCTGTGCACCCTGCTTTAGCAGTGGGGATAGACTAGATGATCTCCAGATCTAAAGTGGTGATAAATTTTCAGTCTTTCATTTTTGACTTATGTATCTGTATTTGAGAGTCTTTGACTCTTGACAGAATACTGTGACATGTCAGTGTTGCCTAAATTTCCAAGATAGTTTTGTCTTTGATAGCAGATTGCTATCATTACAGCTGAATTCAGTTACCAACACTGACACCACGGAAGGCCTTCTACAAGCAACTAGTTATTTTTAGAAAACTGTTTTTCAAACGAGGAAGGCAATAAGTAGTAACATGAATGGATTCTTATTAAAAAGTGGTAGATCTGTGAATATGCACTGCATCAGACTGTAAACTGTGTAATAGATGTAACTCAATGCATAGCTACAATTGAACTTTACCTGTTTTTTGTTCACCAGACAAACTGTTTTTGATTAGTTGAATGTCTGTAGTGATCAGATGCATTGATTATGTTTATAGAGATTTTTTGTCTTGTTTTGTGAAGGGCTTAAATCAGAATGATTTTGTAGGATTAAATTATTTTCTTAATAAATATAGGATATTTTCAGCCTTCAGATCTCATGTGGCATGTATATTAAACTGGGTATGTAACAAGTTATAAGTAAAATGTGTGCATATGAAAAAACCCTTTGCGCTAATTAGTTTAGTTTTTGATGATTGACATCTGCTGCTATTTTTGTACTAGTCATTTTTCTAGAGTTCAGGTTCTTCCTCCCATACATACATATCTATATTTATAAAAATTATCTTCATATCCTCCCCTCATATTATACTTTACTGATTAGCATTTCCCCTTAATATATGGTTCTTCACAAAATTAATATTTCTTAAATACAGAGATGCATTAAAGAGAAAAATGCAAGCAGCACTTTGCATTTGTTACTAGACTAACCCGAGTAGTGTATCTGTTTTTTTATAGGGAACAGAAGCCAATTTTCCTGTTGAATTAAAGGAGAAAGAAGATCAATCTGCTGGAAAAGGCTATAAAATGCTAGTTTTTCTCTAAAATAAGCAGTAATGGCTGCTGCTGTGTTCTCCATTCACATTGGGGAAACATATACTTACAGGCCAGATTATTGTTGTTTTAGATCAAATGAAACCACAAAGTAAAAATAAATTTTTAAAGCAAATGTCTGCAAGTGTACTTGGGCAGAGTCTCATTGCAGCATTGTCTGAGTATTAACAGTGAAAATAACTCTGCTGGGATTTTGGGGGTTTTTAACAAGGAAATTGCTATACCTTATTTTTTTCTTTTTCAACGATAGCTTCAGATGTGACGTTCCTCTGTTTTTTATAAGCTTGACTTAGAGAGGGGAAAATAAGGAAACAGAGGGAGTGTGGATATTTATCTTTCAAAGAAGAAATCCCTTGAAATACTCCTTCAGTCTTTAATGTGAGAAGTGATATATCTAAAGTAACGTTTCCATTTGATCCAAAAATTTGAAAGTACATGCACGAAACCTTTTTTAATAGTGTGTCTCCTGTAAAAGAATAAATATTGCATTTCTAAATGATTGTATTATTAATAACTAATGAAGTGGTTTTGGTATATTAGTACTATAGTTAGAAAGTCTGTTCATAGCTTTATATTAGTGTGAGAGCTACTGTGGGAGGTGAACTGAAAATGCTCTTTAATTTATCTGAAAAGACAGTGTTGTCTTCAAGAGAACTAAACAAAGACAAAAATCTTGTAGTGTTGGCAGTAAGGAGCAAAGTAATGCTCTTCGGTAATTAATCTAAAAGGGAGATAAATACCTCAGTTCAAGCATTAAATAAAAATATAGACCAAGAGATATAATAAGAGAAAATTTTCATTTTGTCTGTTTGTTTAGTTTTTCAACTAACGTCAAGCAGCATTGTTTAGCACAGAGCACTCCAAGTTCATTTAACTCAACAGCACAGGCATTGACATTTTCTTGACTGCCTGGGTGACAACAGGCTATGAAGCAAAGCACATCTAAACATGGACTACATGCACATATAAAAAATTTCTAATAAACTGTTTTAACCACTTAAAATTTTTAAAAATAGTATCTTTCTGTTTTTGCAATTGTGTAATAGAATAGTAGCATGAATATAAAGGCGACATTTAATATTTCTGAAATTTGCTGCCACAAGGCTATTTGTGTAAGCCTGAATTGTAAGTGCCTGGGGATGATTCTGGAGTACACAACTTTTCATCCTTATCAGTTTAGATCTAAGCAACATCAAAATGACTAGAAATTGCTTGATGTACATTGTGAGTTGCTGATTCTTATGCCAGGCCATGTCTAGTTGTTCAGGTGTCCACTTCCAAGTCTGTTTTTCATCTACCTGGTCACCTCAAGGGGGAAAAAGCAGAAGAAAATGTTGCATTAGCATTGAACAAACAACAATTTCAGTTTTTACATTAGTAACGCACAGCAAGATCAGTAAACATTTCTTTCTTAGCAGTGGGGCTTTGTTTTAAGAACCCACTGCTAATTAGAGGAGTTATATGAAAAAATCCTGATCCAGGTAGCCTTACAACCTTCAATTTGGCAGCTAATCTTGCTCTGCAGGTTCAAAAGATAAGACTTGTGTTGCTATAAAGCAACATCTAAGTGCTGAACAAAATGATTAGGTATTCATCAGACTAGTGTATCATCAGACTATGATATTCATCAGTCTATTTATTCTAATAGCAACGTAAATTAGCATGTTATAGGGAAAAACAATCCTCTGCCATTAATAAACTCAGCCTTCCATAGTAAAGAAATAAAAATTTAGACAGAGAGAAGACTATTAATTGATTTCAGGTAGTTAAAGGTTATTTTATTGCTTTCATTAGGTTTAAATAATAATGACCTGACATCACACAAAGAAACTGGGCATCCCAACACTTTACTGAATTTGTTATACAATGATGCTCTCAGTAAAATTACCAGAGATGAAAATAATTTCCACAAAAATAAACCCCAAGAAACCAAACCAAACCAAAGAGAACCTAAAGCAAAAATCCCACCCCCCCAATAATTAAAAAAACAAACAAGCAAACAAAAACCAAAAACTCCCAGACCCCAAAACAAACAAACAAAATTGTTTAAAGGTAAATTTAAAGGAGGAGTGGTTGGTAGAGAGAATTTGACAGGCACCTTCTCAAAAGCCAGAAGAAAGCATGAATACAGAAGAGCAATGCAATAAGGTGGGAAGATTGTGGAGACCATTGGGACTGTGACAGTCACAAAAAGAAATGAAAATAGAAATATAAAACAGGATAAGACTATGTGAAAATTTTAAAGATAAGGATGTCCTGGGAAACAAAATGCATTGCACTGAGACAACAGCCATCCATAACAAGATTTCTGGAATGAATAATGGAGTTAAAAGAAAGGAGGAGAGATTATGCAGCATTTTGAGTATAGAAGTTGACATTCTTGGAAGTTGAATGGAAAATTATGTTTATAAGGAGATAAGTGACTCAATCATAACATCGATTTGAATCCATTCTATAACTGGCATTGGGATTTAAACCTTATCTGCATTCAACTGATTTTTGTGAGAAGCCACTCAGCATTAACGTATACACTTACGCTCTCTGTGGAAGAATATTCCAATGGAAGTAATGAGCAAACTGTTGCCTGTTTCCCTTGGCTATTTTACTTAGAGAGTTCATCTATTTCAAAATATGCTGAACAATCCATGGGTAAAACTGCATATTACTGAACACTTACTTTTTGTATGTTCTGATTTCCTATTTTGTTCTGCACTGTGCAGAATTCAAATTACTTATGACCTCAAGTGCACCCTCAGAATTTATCAGCATTAAAGAACTGAGCTATGGCCTTTGGCATGGGTCTTGGATCCTCAGTATAGAGCTGAGCTTTGTGATGCAAGATTAGCACTGTGATAGCTTTTATGATATTTCATCTGTATCATGAGACTCTTCCATACAGTAATCCACAGGGTTTCTTTCATCATCTGAATTTCACTGACACATCATCTCTGCAGTTTTGGTCATCAAAGTTGTTCTAATTATATTTTTCTTTTAATGTGATTGTGTGAGAACTCATGCTCTGCGGGGGGGTTGGTGTTTAGAGTGGCAGTTCTCCTTCCTGGTCCACGTCCAGCTCGGGGGTTCGGTTCACCTAGTTTGGGTCTGCTAGCTCTTCCCGCGATTCGCTGTCTCAGCTCGGCTCAGGTGGCGAGAAACAAAGAAGGGACTCCGAATGGAAAATTCTGAGTGGGTTTATTGTAAGGGGATGGAAAACTTGGATCGACAAACCCACGCAAAGGGAACCAGGAACGGAGACTAGAACAAAGGAAGGTCGGGGGGTTTTTATACCCTGCGGACGAAATGCCCACCAAAACTGCAGGAAGGGGGGGAGAGGGGCGGGGGGCAGAAAGAACCTGGATGGCGGAACGAACCAAGGAATCGTGGGAGTGGGCTAACCGTAGGCCATGGGGGGAAGGAGAGAACTGGGGTACATGAAACATAATAACCCTGAGAACTGTGTGAGGTTTTTCCCTTTGCTAACAAGCTATGGGATGCTACTGAAGGTATATTTCTCCCACCAATGAAATCCCAGACGTCCTGTGGTGGACGGCAGATTTGCCGGGGAATGCATACCCACCCCCACAATTGTGCAGCAACCATGATGTTAAAGAGTGTCCAGTTAATAGATTTCCCTATTTAAGTGCCTTTGCTATTGCAAGTGCTTGCAATTGAAGGTTTATTTTGTAAGCATCCTTGACTGAGGATATATGTGTTTTGGATTTCAAGATGTCAATGACTTTTCAGGCAGCTAAATTTACATAAGATCATAAAAAATTACATAAGATCATCAAATTTACATAAGATCATCATCATACGCAGACCATCTCCACCCATAGACTCAAACCTCCCATGAGTCACAAAGTTTGTAATAAAGTTTTGATTCTGCTTACAGCATTTTTTCCTAGATTCACTATTCAAAAAAATTTGTATCACTTGTACTGTTCCCAGAAGAGAAGGCTGATTGATTTTCTATTCAGGTCTCTGCAACTTCATCAGTCAAATAGACCAGAATAACTTTGTCTTGTACCTTTCCAAGCAGTTGTCAGTTAAGGAGTGCCCTGATGATTATCGTATGATGACTGATTTCATTTCCTTGCTCACAGATGAAAACTGATAACGTCTTTGAAATCTTTTTCCTAGGCTCCTCAAGTAGACAATACTGAGCTTTCTTACCAGCTTGTGCAAATCTTATACTTTGACATCTGCTATTTATTTGCTAGCTTTCACAGCTGCAGAGATACTCAGTGATCTTGAAAACTGATCAATTATTTGAAACAGTTTGTAATTATCTTGCACTCACTGTATACCAAATGATCATTATGCTTATTATGTTAATGACTAACCCATTTTTTCCAGAAGCATTGTGTGACACTTAATATAACCCATTTCTTGACATTGCAATAGAAATTAAATTTTCTGACTGCAGACCATACACAGCTTTGAATTCATCAGAAACAAGTTGAAAACTTTTTTGTCATCTGAAAACTGGAGTTGTTCAGGTGCCTTTTTTAACAATTTCCCATCATAAAATTTTATTGTCCATTATTTGGAATAAAGATGTTTTGCTTCCCCTGCAGAAAATTTGTAGTTTATTTCCTTGGATTATTTAGCATTCTGGAATGCTGGTCAGGTAATCTGAAGATGGGGTAGCTGTGAATATTCTTTACAGAAATGGAACAGGCCTGGAAAAAATATAATGACAAACAAACAAAAATCCCCAAACTGAATCACTTGGTGTTTGGGGGATTTTTCTGCTTGTTTTGTCAAAACTGTTGTAAAACAACCAACAAACCCAAACCCACACCACATTTGGCTTGCTTTTACTGTGCTGTTTAAAGTCCTAATTAATAATTCCCTTTCAAACTATATTTAGCAGATATAATAAAGCATCCAGTTTTGCCACCCCAAGACAATAGTTACCTTTTTATGTCATGGCAGTAAACTATTAAAGTAAACCATGGAATTTCTTTTGAACCTCTCTTTAGCCATTATTTTATAGGATAACTGCATAGCATATTAAAAGTAATATACTGTTAAGAAGCAGAAAAGGTCTTTCGAAACTTTTAGACAATGTTTAAGAAAGTTTCTACATTCTCAAAACAAATTATGCCTCATCATGCACTTCCCTAAATAGCAATTGCATGGCTAGGTTTTCTGACCTGTTCTGCCTTTGTTATCTTTTTGTTTTTTTAATATTCATAAATATCACTTTGTGAACAGCAAACTGGGCATTACCTTTTTTTTTTCTCTCCCGGTAATATTTGTATTATTAATTTTTTTTTGGTATTTGGACTCCATTTAAACATATAGCATACTTAAGGTATAGGCTTTTGCTATTGGGACTACACGTTTGAAGTTTTTTAAAGGTTTTCATTTTAAATTTCTAGGTTTTGGTGCTTTTTATGTTGTGATTGAAAAATATGCATACAAATGGAAAATCAAACATTTAATGGTATTATTGCAGTTAGAAAAAACAAGGTGGTGAGAAGTATCTTTCTAAGCAAAGAGCTGATACTGTGTAAAAGTGAGCAATTTTCAGGCACGCTAACTTTCAACAGATCTGGACAGACAGAAGAAATTAGCAGATATGTTTAAGTTGAGAGCAATAACATTAACTTTGGGAAAAGAAAGCATCAAGCCTCTCCACAACAATGGCAGAGACAGGATTTGTCACTCCTTGACAACCAGGAGTGAGATGTCAAAGATGGAGAGATACTTTTTACAAAAATATTTTTCATTATTAACTGTATGTCTAACTTCTACAGATTGTCCGTAAAAAATTATGGTGGTACACAGCAATTTCACGGGTTCAGTGTCTGTATGTTGATTCACATTTCTGAAAGAAAATTATGTAGGATCCATGAAAACTAGTAGCGGCATCTTGCCACTTGTAAATTCTCCCAGCAATCAACTTATTAGGGACAGAAGCACACAAAGACCAATTAAACACTGGTTTTCATAGAACAGTTATGCCTTCTATCTCAGTCTTCAAAATCTGAATCTTTAAGAGATATCTATAGGGCAGCCTCAGTAGATAAAATGGAGAGTAAAATTCTATTAAATGTTAAAAACATTCATGGTAAGTGTTAAAATATAATGTAAAACATGCTGAGACTGGAGACATCACAAGTCCTGTTTCTCACATGTTGCTAATAGTTCATTCTCTCACAAATGCAAATCTCTTTTCCACACCCCTATTGAACCTGTTATCTTTTTACTTTTGTGTATCCCATTATACCATGTTATCACTAAATATTTTTCTACTTCAAAATGTATTATGTGTTAACATAATTCACAGGTTAATATTCCCAACCCAGTCTTGGATTGGTTTGATTATTTCTCTGCCTGTCAGAACCAGTGTGTGGCTCATCATAAGAATTTGTCCATTTTTCCAAACAGATCAATTGCTCAACTACAGAAACTATTTCTTAATGCAAACGTTACCTTGATGATATTTTCAGATATGTCCAAGTACACATTCAATTTGCTTAAATATTTCCAACTAAAATGCTGCTATGGTCCTGCACTCCGGTGGATCATCTGAATGACAAAGTAGTGAAAGGCAAAATTTTAAAGAAATTTACATAAAGTAGGCAAAAAATTGTGCATAGTAGATACACATGCTGAAAATAATGATCTATAAACAAGCTAGTGTTCCTTTAAGAACATCTTGCAAGTCTTGTAATTTGATGAAAAACATTGGATATGAATAATCAGCTTCAGTCAAAAGAGTGTGAATGGTAGGAATAACTTCATACATGAATAAAAAGGAAAATGTCCTTATATTGTTATATACCCTTAGATTATATCCAATATTGAATATTTGTGTTCTGTCCCTCTACTTAAAATGGTGGAAAGGTATATACATGATGATTGAAGGACTGAGGTGATGCCTGTACTAGGAGACGTTGAATAGACTATGGCACTGCATCTAAGAAAAGAAATGACCAGAAGAAGGCACTATGGAGGTTTTACGTAGTGGGATGAAAACAAATAGAGAATAGTAATTTTTCTTCAGAGCAAATAAACAGAACAAATAAAAGGGTCAGACAGCTTGTTGGAAACACATAAAAGACAGTTTTTTCAAGCAGCGAGAAGTCAACAGCTGAAGTCCTTGCCAAGATGTTTACAGTCCAAAAGCATAAATAGGTTCATAAAAGATTAGATAAATGCATGGGAAAAATACCCTAGAAACTGCTATTAAACACAGATTTTTTGGCTGAGGCAGTTCCTAAGCTGCAAATTGCAAGGATTTTCCATTTCTCTGCTGTTAAAGGGAGGTTTTCCTTAAGCAGTGTTGACCCCATTCAGAGGCAGGATTCTGGGAAAGATGGATCTTTAATCTGACCTAAGGCATCTATACATATGTACTTCCACTGTCCTGAAAATCTCCAGCTCAATTTGAAACCATAATTTCAGCAAGGACTTTGATGTTCTGCCAAGCTCTAAACATTTTTCTAAAGTATTACCTTCTACAGTAGCATTTCACCTTTTGTGCTGAAGAGTATATTCCTGTTTTCCATCTCTATTTTTGTGAGACAGTTTACACTAAGGCAGAGGTTATGGCTCCATTAACACATAGATCAGTTTTATTTAAATGGTAACATTGAGCCACGACAGGTGAATTCTCTGTTGTAACTGGGTCCTTCTACTCAGTAAGATATACATTTCAGTTGAAACCTATCAGTAAGTGTCATAATATCAAGTAAGAATGACATCTAGCAGCCATCCTCATTAAATGCAGAAAAAAAGACATCAAAAATAAGTGGACAGTTTCTCCACTGCAGGATTTAATAAAGTGAGTGCACACTATTGAATGGGTGGGGGGGAGGGAAAGCTGTCAGTAAATGTCTTTTCATATATATATATATATTAAGAACATCTCATATTTTGCAGAGGGAGACTATTTGAGTTACGAATTAAATGTTCTCACTTGGGAGACAGTATTGCACCAACTCCTAGCACAAGATGACTGAAACAGATGTCCCAAAATACAGCTGAGTGTCTCTACTTAATAAAAGAAGAGATCTGCCCTGATCTGCCCCAGTGCTGTGTTGCCTTAGGGTCATGATTACCTTTGCTAACCAATTAGATGTCCCTGTCCTGAGCCGAGAGTCAGCATGCAGCTTCATTTTTTCCCCCTTGGTTTTCCTTTTTTCCACAATCTCTACCCTCATTTCCAAAACAAATTCAGTATTTTTTCCTACTTGTGTCCAAGTAACATTTTGTTGACTATCAAGATTTTTTGACTGCAGGCCAAGTAGTAGAAAGAAATTTTTTTTACTGGGTCAAAAGCTCACTCTTGGAGAAGGAAGGAAGGAAGGAAGGAAGGAAGGAAGGAAGGAAGGAAGGAAGGAAGGAAGGAAGGAAGGAAGGAAGGAAGGAAGGAAGGAAGGAAGGAAGGAATTTATACAAAATCTGTTGCACAGTGGTAGTGAATGTAGTAAGCTTTTGCTCTTGCAGTGCACAATATACTGAATTCTAGCAGAAGTGAGTCAGAATGTGCCATTAGTCAGGTATTGTCCATTTTTGTGTGAAGGAATGCATTTTGTTTGATGTCTCTTTCCCTTTCCCATCTTACAGAGGCTTGTATTGCTCATGGGGTCTCAGGAAAAGAGAAACAATCACCACAGGCTGTGCCATGCAAATAAAAGTAAATAATAGAAGAGCCAAAGGGAGCTAAGTGCTGAGAACTTGAACACAAGTTTCTGCTGAGTGTGTAACTTCTGAAATGGCTCACAGTCTCTTTGGCAATGTGGGCACTTTTCAGTTTGTCCAGTCTATGAATTATTTGAGCAGTTTAATTTAAGACTTCAGTGGAACACATTAAAAATGCAGTTATAGTATTTAGGATATATATTTTTTTATGTGGAAGAAGAGAAGCTATTCCAAGAAATCACAACACCAAAGGATCACATTTTTAAAGAGAATAGAAGAAAATATCTGGCTTTCCACTTTCTGTGTAATGCCAATGACAGTTGTATTCTAAACATAGGTAATACTTCTACCTGAGCCAAGGTAAACAAATAAGAGAGAAAATTAAAGTATTAAAATATGTCTAACAGGGAAAAAAAGATGGCTTCATCAGTGCAATTCAAATAATTTAAATTAGCATATTAAAACATAACAGTATCTCTCAAGATTACCTTTACTTTCAGAGAAACAAATTTACTTCTCTAGACTCCAGAAAATGCATGTCATATTTTCAACTAACATTTGCTTTTCTCAAGGCCCATTTTGCAAAGTTAGTGAAAGCCATGTAGCCACTTAACATACAAGTCATTAAAGCTGAAGTACTCAATAGCTTGCCATTGTCTGTCCACAGCCTGTGAAGAAACACAGTCCAGGTAGTTTCTGAAGATTTTCCACAGAGCTACTGTACAAAACTGAATAGATCAACAGTGATCCCTGATTCCTGTAAAGAAATTTGGCAACAGCAGGAGAGCGAATTTATTAAAAGTGAGCACTGAGAAAACACACAGAGAGCTAGGACTTCCTTTAGCACTTCATAATCCCTTACATCTTTTTAACTATTCACAACCAAGTTGAGGCTGGGATGGTTCTTTGAGCTCTGACACAAAAACCTGCCTTATTTATGACAAAAATTCGGCATGCATTTCTAAGAAAAAGAAAGGTAAAAAAAAAAAAAAGAGAATATTTTGTGGATTCTTATGTGATCAGATTCTGGGGGAAATGACATGGAATTAATTCTCGATGTTTTCATCTTTTTTTTCCTTAATTTAAAATGATGAAAAACAATTTCCAAATTCAGCATAAGATATTAAGGATCCTTCTCTCTCAGAGAAGAAGGATGAATATAGTAAAGCAATAATCTCAAGGGACTGGTGCTTTTTGAAAAAACAATCTCACATTACATGTTTTCCAATAAAAAACATTAGTATTTCCTTCTGCTGTAAGCAGGAGCATACAGCAGCAACCCCAGGCAAAGAGCTACAAGCAACTGATATGTTTCACTGGTGTGTAAAGATGAACAAGAGCAAGTCCCTAACCAGGTGTTTCTCCCTGAAGTGTATCCTCTCCTTTCCTAAGGGGAAGCTGCCAATCGTGGTGCCATCTGGTGGCTTGTATTCCACGCAGCTGCCTTGGTTTAAGCTTTATTCAAAAAGGAGCATCTCTCAGTAGGCACCTGTTTACAAACTGCTTCAAACAAGGTATCTGAGCATTGGTTTCTAAAAAATGATGCTTTTACAAGTTACAGTTGACCGATTTCTTGGCAGTTCATTTTAGCATCTGTGTAGAGGGCATGCTGTGATAACATTTCTCTAATTTCTTGAACGAGTTATTGGAGGTGAAGGCTGAAGAAAAACACTGAAGAAGAAATTTAAACACTTTATTGAGATAGCTGTGTTGGTAACACTACTAATCTACTGGACTAGTGAGGATAACAAGGATTAAGCAAATAGTGGATAAAACAATGTATAAATTACCATATAAAAGCATAAAAATTAGTAGGGACCTAACAAGAGTATGTCACCAGAGAGCTACCATAGTCAAGGACAGCCTGAGTCTGTAAGATCACAAAGTACAGTTTATTCTGTGGGGATTTATTAATCCAGTCTGCAATTTGTCTTCTGTAAAATGGTTTTGTAACTATTCTGCAGCACGTGGACATCTAAACATGAAAAATATGATGCAGAAAAAGGAGTCTTTTATCGAAATTGTACATATTTATTACTCCAGTGATATTCTCACAAAGTTTTCTAAACAGTTTTCGTAGCTAAAAAATGTATGTATTAAAATATTTACCTCTGTATTTGCAATTGTAATAAAAAAATAATACCTATTATACTATTTTAGACTGATTTAAGTAAGACCTCTTCTCAAAAAGTCCATTCCATAAATGAATTTATTTCTGATTTATCCTGGACAAGCAAAGGTGTAAAAGAAACTCTTCGCTTAATGTGAAACCTTGGTTAGAAAACAGGTGAAGTTAATTTTACATTGACATTTTGTAAGTTCATACTGCCCAAGCAGTTTGCTCACACAAGGCAAAGCTCTAATATTTTGAAAGTTACTATGAAATCAACAGCAGTTGCTCATTTTGCTAGAATAGGTAGAAACACTGCTCTTCAAGGATATTGGGATAGTTTAAATTGAAATAGCCTGTCTCTAGTGCTATATCATTTATGAAAGCAAATTTTAACAAAGTAGCCTGTAGTTATCATGTTCTGTTCAAGCCCAATATTTTGAAAAAGTGTAACTTGGCAACCTCATTTTCAATTTCCTCATAGAGCTGTGAGCATCAGCATGCATCTATCTATCAACCACATTCACTGAGTAAATGCAGCAGAAGATAATTTTCTGAGTTAAACTGGGGGAAATTAAAGCACAAGGCTTTCATTCTGTCTTGTTACTGTTTCAGTTTATTGGTTACAAAATGATTGTCAAATTGGTTACAAAATGATTGTCAACTGGGAACACAACTCCAACAGCATGCAAAATCACATACTTTCCCTTTTTTTTTTAAGACAAATATTTTTATCTATGAATATATACAAGCAAGTTGTGAAGGTTTAGAAAACCTTTGTGTGGGTTGTTTGTTTTTTTTTGTTTTTTTTTTTTTTTCCCCTAAATGTTGTCATAAAATTATAATAAAATACTGTTTATGCAGGAGACAGTGCCACCTGGAAAAATATTTCCTGTTTCACTTAGAGGAATAGTGCTGTTCAGGAACGAAATTGAGCATAACACTAATGAAGAGGTAACTCTGTCAGCAGTAATTTTTGTGCAGTTATCTGAGAACCTGAGATTAAATTTACAGAGATGCCTCTATAAATGATAGAGCATGAATTAAAGGGTTTGAAAAATTAATTTCAGTAGAAGTATGTAATATCACAGATTAAATTTGCACTTTTAATTTACTTTGAATTTAGTCCCATATTCTAAATGAGGACATATTTTGACATGTCATCACTTATCATGAAGCTTTGTCATCGATTTTTGCTTGCTTTTAAGGCCTTTATTTGTCCTCTGCTTTCATAAGGCTCACAAATTTTCTCCTTCCCTCCCTGAACCTCTTATTCTCCTAAATTCAGTGACATAATTATAAATATAAATAGAAAAAGTGTCAGACAGCATTTCTTCAGGAGGTGAAGTGAATTAAACAGAGTGAGACACCGTGGCAAGTAGGGGATATTTTGCTATTAACCATAGTTATGAGCCCTAGTATAAAAGCAAGAAATTGATATCAGCTATTCCCGTATCTTCTAGCAGAAGCACACACCAGTGGGTTTTGAATAAGGGATAAGGTGAAAGAGGAGAGAGAAGAGAGGAGAGGGAAAGAGAGGATGAAAAGAAGAAAGAAAGAATGATTGCCCTTCCTGACTCCAGCCTTAATTGAGCTGATAGGGAATCAAGGGTCATGAGGGTGCCACCTGGGTTTCATAGGGGTTCCTTTTTATAGACAAGTTTTACCTGCCCTGGAGGTATGTTTCTGGCTTTCTATGCAAATTAGTTATCACTCACACTTGGTTCTTACAGACCTTTCTGAAAATGGGTCAGAGTGCTTTGAGGGTCTTTGGAAGTCTTGATATCCCATAATGAGTTTACCTTTGCTCAATAAGTCCATACCCCCTTCTTGAATTCACAACTGCACTTGCACTGTACCATGTTGTGCTTATCTCCAGGAGCTAGAACAAGGACGTTTGTCCCAGAAAAATGCTGCCCTACTCCGTATGGCCCCCTTCTCCAGCAACATCCTGTTCTTTCTCCCAGCATGTTCTTACCAACAATCCTTGGTTGGTAATTCATGGCTGTCCAACTATACGTGTTTGAGACATACACATTAGCCCCTTGTCTTGTGAGCATCTAAGCCCCCTGGCTGCTTTTCTCAGCTTAACTACAGCTCTTGCTCTAATTCCCTTTTGAATAGGACTTGTCCTGATATAATTTGAGTAAGACACCACCTTGATTTTCCAAGACATCAAACCTTGTGGAAAACTCCACCCATCTCAGTACCAAACATTTTCACTGCCAGCAGCTCACCAGTGCTTGTGCAATGTGTTAGCTGCAGATAGCATGAAAACTGCCAGGGACTAGGAACACTGAACCAGTCACCATAGTCCATGTCCCATACTCTCTGGCATAAGAGGAATCAGTGTAATTATAAGAAAAGGGTGATTTAAGAGTTTGTGTCATGAGTCCAGCTTTAGGCTGGAAACAAAACATTAACAGAAGCTTTTTCTCATGAATGCTTTATTTTTGCAGGTACTGAGGCAGCTTGCCTGGCAGACATATCATAAATATTGGGCAAAACAGTTGTGTACCTCATGAGGATAGAAGAAATTATTATTATAGCCCAATGGCTGAAAAACTGGGACATGATCTGGCAAGAAAGTTGTTCATTATGTGACTGACTATTGGCTGTCTCCACTCTGGGTCCATCTGTTCTTTCTCCATCTCTTGTGAGCCCTACAGCTCTCACTGTCTTCAGTGGCAGTTGATTATGGGCTACTTGATGGCAATGCAGCTGTAAAGACATTGTGTAACGCTGATGCTGTAATCTGAGATCCATTAAAAGCACGTTGCAGTGGTGGTATTTCTCTAAAAGAGATAAGAAATCAGATGGTCTCTTTCTTTTTAGTGGTCTGCATGACTTCCAGTTACACGCAGATACACTATATGTTTTTATTTATTGTATTGCTATTGAAAAAACAGAAGATCTATGAGTAACTCAGAGAGTCAGCCTCTAGTATTCAGCTGCTGATAATTTCAGATACATCACAGCATTGTCTATGTCTGGCAATGAAAAGAAAGGTTGTCAGAAAGAAAATAAATTCAGCATCATACTTTTTGTTGTTGTTTTCATTAAGCAAAGCAAAAAGTTACAGTTATGGTGAAGGACTCTATTTACTTCTCCTTGGGACTGAAATGTGGTACAAAGTCAAATTTTTTATACCCTACGCAGAATGAGGAAGAGCAAAACCGCTCAGAAAATAAAAACCCTGATGCACTCAGTTAATGTTTCTTGTCAAATTTTTGCAGGTAAAATTAAATTACTGTTCTTCTGATTCTTTTTAGACTTATTGCTAGGAAATGTGAATACAAATAGAAAATTGAAGACAAGTGCCTTTCAAAAAGTCTTATCAGATTTTAAAATTTATGTTTGTTTACCATTTTTTATGGTTAAAGAAGATTTCTGTGCATCATTTATTTCTGTGCATTTAAAGACAGAATTTGTTTGACATCAGTTATTCATTATTAAGCATATTACCCTAAAATATTCAATCACTAGTAATCTTTGGGCATTCTCAGGATGACCTTCTTAACCCTTCTTACTGGCCTTTATAAAGAAGTGTTAAACTATAATGGAGTTGATTTTCAGACTGTGCTGAAAATGAGAGTGAGTATTAGACAAAAGATACTTGTGATTTGGGTCATTGCTATAATTATTTTAGCAACAAAATTAAGCCTCAATCAACTGCAATAACTAAGTACTGTAGTAAACAGTGCAGTACAAATAACTGCTGAAAGTAATTTAGATAATGCTTCTTGTTAAATTCTATTTTCACTGTCAACCTCTTTAATAAAAAGATATTTTCCTGGCAGACTTTGCCTTGAAAGCTATTTATCCTTTCTACTCCTCAAATGTAGTAAAATTAAACCTTATCTATAGCTAGTCAAACTTCTAGAGAGTTTGCAAGACAGTTATTATTTGTGCTTACAATAAAAGTCAATAAAAATGGTAAACATACATAAAGCACAAAAATGAAAATAATTAACTTCTGCAGCCCACATTTTTTCAAGTGTTTGTTTCAGAGATTGCCCCTCAAGCAGCTCTCTTTTCAATCTTTCTCTCATATGCCTGCATGAAGCTGATCAGAAGGTTGAAATTCAGCCTTCAAGAATGTCTCACAGCAGGAAGAATTTAGCATTTGATCTTTTCCTCTGTTCCATGCTGTGTGGAAAGTGTTCCATTTTATAATGTAAAATGGAGTTTAAATGGTGAAAACCTGTATGTAATCTCAGAGAAAAAACAAAAAAACAACCAAACCAACAAACCAAACAGGTTTGAACTCTAGTCAAGAAAAAGAAGATATTTACTGTTTTTTTAATAATTTTTTGTTCCACTCTCTGTTTTTATAAGATTATTTTCACTAAATGAATAATCGTGTCATAGCAGATTGGACAAATGGAGGTCTTTTATCTATCTTTATGGAAAGAACACTTTTTCACTTTTAAAGTTATATTTTCAAAACTTTGTATGCTTGCATGTGTAAATGTAGGATGTATATATCTAAATAAGGCTGAAAGATCATTGATAAATATCATTATAATAGTCATTATTTTTGTATTTTTAATCATATTTTATATTCTTCCTATCGAGCACAAAAAAAAGTTGTTCTGCTTTTCTGAGAAATTAGTTCATTCTTCAATTTCATCCAATGTCAACCAAACAGAGGAGGAGGAGAGTCTATTCTGCTCTACTGATAATTTCATGACTTACAGCAGAGCTAGTGTTTTTCTTTCCAAAGTTTTTGTTGTTTAACT
>VZTJ01001552.1:26906-72429 GCA_013397795.1 Orthonyx spaldingii | reverse complement strand
GGGGGGTGGGTGTGCAGGAAATAAATAAATTATATTTTAAATGGTGGTATTACTATTATTCTTCTGCATTGTGATTCACAACCTGAAAAAAAATGTATCACCTTGTATATCAGTTAGCCAATGTTAACGCATGCCATATTTAAATGACTGAATTTAATATGGTTACAGACAGCTAGAAAACAATAAATATGACAGGACAACATTTCTAATGTTACAGTCGGTGTTCACAGCTGGGATTGACGTGTGTGAGTGCAAAGGTCTTGATTTCTTTCTGCACCTTTAGCTTTCCTCTTCAGATGAGTTTTTTCTATGTCAGAGCCAACGATATCTCTTGAAGGAAGTCAAAGTTGTATTCTGCAACAGAAAACAAAAAATGTTTTGTTTTAGAAGAATATTAACCTTCTCCATCATAACCAATAAGAGATATTTTTGTTACTTGCAAGAAACAAAAGGCATTTTATTCAGTAGAACTCTTCAGAATGGAACACGAACAGCAATGTGTGTGAAAGGAGGCTCTCCACTGTGGAGAGCAAGACACAAATTTTAAAAAAAGGAATCTTCTTCCTTATAATTCTGTTTTGCTGTACTTGATTAATTAGAAGAACCCTCCTCCCTTTCTTCTCTCAAATTGTTACGTCAGGGGACTGTGATATTAATTGAAAATTCTTCTTTCCCCTCAGGTATCCAAACGTTCATATGGCAGGATTAATCCTTCCTGTTAATTTGATTACTAATAAAAAATTACAGTTTTTATTTATTGCTCAGTTTAATAATTAATTTCCTCCATCTGCTGTTTGACAACAATGGACTACACTGAGATGGTAATCACAAATATTAAAGGCTGATGGATTTCTGCCAATTTATGCCAAAGTAAAATTTGCCCTGTGCACAAGCACTATCCCATTTTTGCTGGAAATGCTATTACTCTATGTAAACAGCAGAAAGTAGGACGCATTTTCTGGGTTCATAAAAAAAATATTGAAATCAATGCTGAAAATCAACCCAAATGGAATTCAGTACAGAAAAAAATTATCCTTCCAATTTTTTCATGAACTCAAAGAACAAGTTAGATGCCTATTTTATCTCTGAAAAACCTTTTTCTCAGTGCTAATTGCAAAGAGGCTCATCTCTGCTGAAAGAAAATTAGGTCAGTTGAACTGAGAACAATATTATCTGCTGCAGGGAAAATGTAAGCTTATGGCTTTATGGACAGATACAGGCTATATGTGTGGATACATATTTCCCTCCATATCTATAGAGATATACAAAAACAGAGACTTACATATATATGTATGCATATGCACACAGCTGAAATTATATATGCTTCCAAAATGACACAAGGTCCTTATTTTTCTCTTTGTACATCTGGGGTATCTTGTAAATGATGGGAAAAAATTATTTCAGTTAATAATAGATGTTGCTTTTGAATCTGATGTTTCTTTGAATTTGCATTTGACTTTGCCAAAAGGCAAACCGGCTACTAGGCCAGTTCTTTTACTAGTAACACAGTGTAAACACATGTAAATGATGATGGTAACACCAACATGTAAAAAAACCCTCAAAATGAATACCAAACTGATATTCTTTTTCATTTACCCAAAAGCAGAAAGTTAATTAATCTTGGATGGATATAGTTCTTCCTAAATAACCTCTATACCGAGAATTTTCCTTTACAATAACTGATTTATATAGGAATCAAAATCAGAGACTAAAAAAAAAGAACTTACCACTGACTGCAGTCTAGATCATCTGAAAAGGTAGCAATACCACAGTTAGAATATTATTTTTGGTTGTGCCTTGAATTTCAGAAAAATGAGAGCTTTTATATTCAAATATCATGCTCTTTTTCCCAAATAGAAACTTACCTTTTTCTTACCCCACTCACTACACCAAAAAAACCAGAAGAAAAAGTCAGGAAAACAGTAGAGTGAGAAATAATTTACTTAACTTTCTACATAGAAGAAAATGTAAGACTGAACAGGAATTCTATTGGATATTCTGAATATATTATTATCTTATTGATATTAATCTTATTAATTAATTAATCTTGTTAATCTTAAATAATAACTTCTTAACTTTTTGCTTCAATTAATGTCATAATTATTTCAGGGGGAAATTTGTTTTACTCTGTAAAGATTAACTTCCTATACTAAAAATTTCTGTGCACTTACCTATAGTTTGTGAATGAATTATACAAAGCTTTAGAAATCATTATATTATGCAATATTGAACCAGTTGTGTTGTGAGAGGGATCTAAGCCAAAGCACTCATTCAGGAATCATCAACTTTGGCATAGATTTTGGTATAGTTCAGTAATGCCAACTTTGGTATCACTGAACTAGCCTTTGTAGCCCCTTCAATTTCTTCAAAGTCAATTTCATAGAGAAACAACGTTTGTGTAGGTAAAATAGGGGAAACTGATTCTCCATCTTGACACTGGAGAAAGCCAAAATAATCCTTTGAATTTTCCATGAAAGGAAATAAAATTTTAAGGAAAAAAAGTCTAAAATTAGACTTCCATCTCTCTGTAAATCCTTGAATATTGAGCTTTTCATAGATGATACAGCAAAACCCCTGTATTTATTACCTCTGTTTGCAATGAATTCAATTGTTATTAATATGCAAAACCTAAAATGTAAAATATATGGGTATTTTTTACCCTTTTAATTCTACATTATATAGAGAAAAGTATTTTCTTTCAGTGACATGGTGGGTGACTTTATAATTACCTAATATTCTCTTATTAGAATTTATCTGCATCCTTTCATTAAGGGGCTATGTCTATATCTTATGAAAAAAAAAGAAAAGAAAAGAATATTACCTTTGCTAGATTCTTCAGGCTTCATTTAGCTTACAAAATATCTCCTAACTGCTGAAGTAAGTCTGAATATACAAAATATTTCACAGGAAGAAGTTCAAAAGAAGGGTTTCAATTAATTTTCAACTCCATGTTCTCAGGGGAGGAGTACAGGTTTCCTATCCATTTATTCTAACTCAATAACTGACAAGAAGCAGAGTATCTTTTCAAGACAGTATATATCTGATCGTAGTCACCTGCAACTTAAAGTTTGATTTTATGAATTTCACTGCAAACTTGTCTGTGTATATTTTTATAAAACATTTACCAAGAATTAGAAATTAAGCCTCATTGGCTCAAACGCAGTAGGAAAGGCAGGTAGAAGAACCTGACATGGCATGTCAGATGCTAATCTTTGATAGTAAGCTGACAGGAAAGTATCAAAACAGTCTACTATCTCACATGAATGTACAGAGATTTGTTTAATAAGCAAATACTTCTAACGATCTGATAATATCACTACTTACAGGCCATGGTTTGAAAACACAAACAATCTCGGCATCCACCACTCTTCCTAGCACCTCAGGGAATATTTGTCTGCAGCATGCTATAAAAGCGTGAGATAAGAAGCTGTGCACTTGAACACAAAAGGGGTCCTTCCAGTATTCAGGGTCAAATGAACTGGGATGTTGGGTAATACTTTTAAACTTATCCTTATTTAATTGCAGATATGTGAGCGCTAATTTTGTTGTTAGGTGGTAATGAGTGTTTCAAGGGAGCTGTATTGATAACTCAGAATAAAGATGACATAATTCTGCACCTCACGTAACATTCACATTGGACAGTAAATGAACAAAAGAAAATCTGGGTAACAAGCAATACTGATGAAAAACAAACCAGTTTATGAGTGCAGTAATAAAAGGTGTCACAGAAGTAAAGAATCACAGAATAAGCTGAGTTGGAAAGGACCCAGAAGGATCATAGAGTCCAGCTCCTGGCCCTGCACAGCACCATCTCCAAGAATCACACCATGTACCCAAGAGAATTGTCCAAATGCTTCTTGAACTCTGTCAGGCTGGTGCTGTGATCACTTCCCTGGGGAGCCTATTCCTGTGCCCAATCACCTTTGGGTGAAGAACCTTTTCCTAACACCCAACCTAAACCTCCCCTGACATAGCTTGAGGCCATTCCCTCAGGTCCTGACACTGGTTACCAGAGAGAGGAGATCAGTGTGTGTCCCCCCTCTTCCCCTCATGAGGAAGTTGCAGACTGCAATGAGGTGTCCCCTCAGTCTCCTCTTCTCCAGGCTGAACAGACCAAGTGACCTCAGCCACTCCTCATACGGCTTCCCCTCAAGGCCCTTCACCATCTTTGTTGCCCTCCTTTGGATGCTCTCTAACAGCTTAATATCATCCTTGTATTGTGGCACCCAAAACTGCCCCCAGCGTTCGAGGTGAGGCCGCTCCAGTGCAGAGCAGAGTGGGACAATCCCCTCCCCTGCCCGGCTGGCAATGCTGTGCCTGATGCCCCCCAGGACAGGGTTGGCCCTCCTGGTGGCCAGGGCACTGCTGACTCATGTTCAACTTGCCAGTGACCAGGAACTCCAGGTTCCTTTCTGTGGAGCTGCTCTCCAACCTCTTATTTCCCAGTCTGTCTATTCATCCAGGGTTGCCCCATCCCAGGTGCAGGATCCAACACTTTCCTTGTTAAACTTCATGCAGTTTGTTTGGCCAGTACTGTGATATGTTGAGATCTCTCTCCAGGATCTCCCTGCCCTAGAGCGAATCAGCAGCTCCTCCCAGTTTTCTATTGTCTGTGCACTTGCTTACTATCCCTTTCAGTCCTGTGTCTGAATCATTTATAAAGATGCTGAAGAGCACAGGATAGAGAATGGAGCCCTGTGAAACCCCAGTAGTGACAGGTCACCAGTCTGATGTCACCCCTCACTACAACCCTTTGTGCCCAACCCGTGAGCCAGTTGCTCACCCATCACATGCTGTGTTTACCCAGCTTTGTGCTGGATGTTTTGTTCAGAAGGATCCTGTGAGTGAGTTTGGAAAGCTTAATTGAAATCCAAAAAGATTATATCAACAGACAACCCTTGATCAACTGGGTGGGTTACTGTGTCATAAAAGGAAATCAGGTTTGCTAAAACAGGATTATCCTCTCACAAAGCTGTGCTGGCGATGACCCATGACTGTGTTGTCTTTCAAGTGTTTTTTAATATCTCCCAGAATAATCTTGTCCAAGGAAAGACAGGTAAACTTCAGGAATTTCAGTGTTTCCTACACTCACACTGCCTGTAGAATATAAGAAATACATTTATAAGAAGGCAAAAATAAAATACTCTATATGGCTGAATATATTTAATGATTGCATCTATATTTGGAAGATTACATAGTATTTTTCTTTGCATCATTTCAAAAATTAAATTAGGGAACACTCTGAAACAAAACAGAATTTACTGGACACTAGAAGCTGAATATAAGCTTCTCTGTTTTCCCCTCCAGGGAAAGATTTGCATGTTCCATGTGTGTAGGTGCAGAACTAAGCTCCATGTGTCCTATACTCCAGAGGGAAGAATAACCACATCAGTGTTCTTCTACTTCTTTCTTAATTAAAATGTAATGCTTTCCATGAAAATTAAATTGTTTCAAAGGAAAACATTCCCTGCCTATAATATTCTAGCTCCCAGAAGTCTAGAAACCCTTTTAGCTTATCTTGATAACTGATGAATTTAACCTACAAAACTGAACGTGATATATAGTATTAGTTCATATGTACTAGTTACATATTAAATGCTTAAAGTTAAATAGGAGATTTCTGTCCAATATTAGAAGCTAATCAATTCCAAGTTAAAGAAAAACAAATATTTAAATGATTACAGATATAAAATATATACTTATTATATTACATATTTTTTATGTGTATGAATGATGCTCATTCATGTAACTTCAACTAATTTTTGTTGACATTTTAGAGTAGATTTAATTTATTTTTACATTTAAAGGTGGACATATTCAGTGAAAGCCCAAAAGGAAGTCTGGTCTGTGCTCTAAGGAGGAGAGGAGAGGAGAGGAGAGGAGAGGAGAGGAGAGGATATATAAATTGGACAGGACTTACGATGACCATCTAGTGCAACTGCCTGACCTTTAGGGCTGAACAAAATTTTAAGCGAGTTATTAGGGACATTATCCAAATGTCTTTCAAACGCTGACAGGCTTGGTGCATCAATCACCTTCTTAGGAAGTCTGTTACACTATATAATGAACCTCTCAGTAAAGAAATGCTCCCTAATATCCATGAAGAGAACTTCTATGATGGTTAATGCGAACAGTAACAATATTACAGTTGATGTGGTCTGTGTCTACATCATCTACCTTTTACAACAAACTTTCTGAATTTCGCCCAGAGAAAATAATAAAAGAAAGAATATTTTCTTACTTAGTAATTAAAAAAAACCCAACCAAACAAACCAAAAAAACCCCACTAAAATTTGGATTCATGTAAATGAGAAATTAAGATTTTTTGAATATTTTTACCACATTTACCAAGGGAGTTTATAACAAAATAAATTAAATTAATTCATATATATTTGATTTGGTCACAACATGTAAAATACCTACACACAATTAATTTCTTTTTTGTTAAATGGGAAAGGAATCATGCTAAAGTGTTTAGTTTTCCTAACTAGGAAAATCTGTCCATTTGACTGGATGTGACCTAGTAGTTCCAAAGATGCTACAACATTGATCTTTCCTCATTAATGTCCTCATCAGTACCACTGACTTTCTTTTAATAATTTATTATTACAAGGCTGCTGTACAATAGATCTTGTTGACCCCACCTTGTGACTTGAGTTCTTTTTTTAATTATTCTCTGAGTTTGAAATTTTATTATTATTAGAAAGCCTGAAGCGAAATATAGCAAAGATAGGCAACTGCTTGTCATACTAAAGAACTTTTACACACAAGGTCTTGATATCAGATACAGAGGAATTTAATGGGTTTTCCATGGATCTACATTGGCCACTGGGATTTCATTATAAATTTATATACATGCATGCATTTATATGTCTGTAATTTTTCACTAAAAATATGTAAGCATTTTTAGTTGATTTCAATGCTGTTGGGGAAGAAGTTTATATGAACCATGCAGTATCTCATGTGTAATCTTTTTCCTAAACAACTCTCAACACAGCTGGTTGTATGACATTTCATAATGTCACAGAAGTCAATTGTTCTTTTTAAAAAATGATAATCAGGATGACTTTTAATCTCAGCTCCTTTTATATATTCACCCATTTACATTATTTTCACCTGCTGTTAAGGTCCATTTTCCATTCTAAGACAATATGGTGATATTTCTCAGTGATGTTGCCAGAGTGTTAATAAAGAGCTTGCACTGTAGTTTAATTCAGGTTTCCTGCTGCTCCTCTTGCATTCTTTACACATGCAAAGGTCCTGCTAGTCAGAAGTTTGAATGCCTGATGAATGGAAATTAGGCCTTTTGTCTGTGTGCAAGGAGGGGAATTTGAGTGCTAAGTAACAGCTCCAGCGTGCTGGGTATGGTTTCTTCATTACTAGTTTGTGGTTGTAGTTTTACATTTACAGATATTTACAAGTGGGACTTGCTTTTTTCTTGATTGCACTGTATACACTGGAACACATTGGACAGTTCAGGAATGAACAAAAATGGAAGCAATCATTTCTTATGCTTCATGTTTTCCATAATGAATGTGCTAGGGATTACATGGAGATTACTTCTAAGAAAAGTCTCATAAATAATTGAAGCAAGACAGCAACACTGCATTAAGCTGCTGGGCCTCCTATAGAATCATGTCTTTGAAGTAAAAAAAAAAAAAAACAAAAACAAACAAACCAGACCTTTGACACATTCATCCTACTCATAAATAGCAATTTAAAAAAAAAAATTCAAGGCCTGATTGAATGGAGCTCTGAGCAACATAGTTTAGTGGAAGGTGTCCCTGCCCATGGCAGGGGGATTGAAACTAGGTGATATCTAAGGTCCCTTCCAATCCAAATCACTCTATGATTCTATGAAGTGTAGTACCTTTGTTGCGCAGAGAGATTCCTGTTAGTCAAAACAACTATCAGAACACAGAAAAGAAAGATGTACTGTAAATACAGCCAACATATGAATAGAGTAGAAAGCTGTACATGGATTATGCAAAAAAACTACAGATGGTGAAGTATCAAGAGGTAACTGCAGTTCAAGTTTCAAGAGAATTTTAGGCAGAACAGAGCACACAATTACGGCCTACAAATATAGCTGGAGGGAAAGGACCCAGTCTTCCTGGGAAGAATGACATGATGAATTTGTGTGAGAAGGAAACCAGTCATTATAAACTGGTCACAGTAGAGATGATCTGGAGATGAGGATAATTCTAATTATTTTTAATTGTTATATGAAATTATTACTTGTAATAGCCAAAGTACATTGGCTCACAAGTTCCATCTAAAGTCACATTCCCCTGCAGTTTGTTGACTAACAAAAGCAAGAGGAAACTGCAGAAACTAGCATAGTGCACTCAGGTTGCATTTTTTCCATTTTCTTAAGGCAGGCTGTGTTTTAGTAGCAGTTTGGACTTGTTTCAGACGTTACTGAAATGTCACAGTGTAGTTGAAAAGAGTTCTAAAGCATTAAAATGTTAAATTTTTAGGGTAGTGGAATCCCTGGAGAGGCAGAAAACAGATTTCAAATGGAAAGTTTTGAGAAGGCACTGTTGAGCTACTTCAGGTACAGAAATCTAAGATGTCAAGCATATCTGGAGTGCAGCTATGATCTTAATAAGTATGTATCTAAATATTGCAGGAGCACAGCATTTCATCTTACAATCCAGGATGCAAACTTGGATTATTTACCATCTAAATAGACCTCACACTGCTATCAGTTAATTGAACTACTATGCAAGCAGAGACAGGAAATGAAATGTCCATTGCTCTAATCCAAGTTGACAAGACTTGATGTTTAAGGGATCATTAAATAAAGAATGCAGAAAGAATAGGCTGCAACGTTTATATTTTAGATATACAAAATGGATTGGAATCATGTTATTTTTCCTCGCCATTATATATGAATGAATTTTTTAAAGGCAATTGATTAGATTTACTGCCTTAAAAAAATTAAATAAAATAAAGTATTTATCAAAATGTTGTTGAAACTTGAGCAAAAATTTAAGAAAATCAATGTCTAACTAAGTTGCTAATATTCTTTTGTGTCTAGTGGAAATTTCATACATATGTTATTATGATAGCAAAAAGAATTAGAATAATGATTTCTATTGAGTTATATATTGATTATTGAAAATTATTTAGGCCTGACTGTTTTTAATCTTCAGATTTTCCTGCTTATCATTATGCTGGTGTAAATTTTGAGTTAGTAATGTTGTGTGTTAAACCAGTAATTTTAATCATGAAGCATAATCTGCATCCTAAACCTTCAGAAGATATACTGGAGCTTGTTGATATCTTAAATTAAACATTGCACATAGCTGTATTGATATAACGTATAATTTCATGGAATTACCAGTAGTATGGCTTCTGCTGTATAGTGCCCTTAAGGTGCCTCATTTGCAGAGGCAGTTATTAATGTATATTCCACTTGGTTTTTAAATTGCACTTAGTTGTAAACTCGTGGCCTGTGAAGGCCAATGTCATATCAAATTCCTTTTAGGTTTGAGTCCAGGTTTTTTTGAACATGTATCATTCAAACGTTTTTAAATTAGCATCCTGTTGTATTTCAGTACATAGATATGTTGAGATAAATGTCTTCACAGCAGAAAATATTAATTGGAAATTATTCCACACAACATTGCCAGCTACAATCTTCAGGGTAGATGTCAAAAGAGTGGTGTTTTACTGGTTAAAAAAAAGAAAAAAAAAAAGTGATATGGTCAACTACCCAGAAAACAGTTGACCTCATTAATAATATACATTCTTCATGTTCTTTCCCATATGGTGTTACTTTTCTCCATATCCTATGAAATATAAAAATTACATTGATAGAGTCTGTAAAGTTTTGGTAAAAAGCTAAAATTGCATCATTCTTCATGAAAAAGAAGCTGTGCAAGCCAGGAATGGTGTTAACAATGAATGAATCTGCCCATTGCTTCATTCATCAGGAACGCATAACATCTTTTCACATTGCATTTGAAAGTTATGGCAAAAAAATCTTCTCTTTAATTTCCTTTATGCTCCTTGAGTCTCAGTTGCATAGATTTAAACTGTTTCTTGAATTTAAAAGTTGTCTACAAAAAATCATCATAAGGTGGAAACGTGCTCATCATTTTCAAGAGCAAGAGAATGGAAAGGAGATGCTTCAATTCTTTCACGAAATGAAGACTGATAGTAAAATTATACCCTTATTTATAAATGTAAATGCTATTGTCATGGTGTCACATTCTCAGTTACACATGTATTGTCACTGTTTATGAGGAGCTTTTCATGTGGCAATTATAGGATGAAGTTCTGTATGATTTTTATTGTAGAAAGTTAAATTGAATAATCATAATACCTTAGGAGTTTCAGACCATCAGATCTTCAGATGTGTTAGCTGCATCAAGATCTCATTGGATAATCCCATAAAACTACAATAGTTTACAAAACTTAGAAAACACCTAGGAAAACATGCATGTTATGTGATTAAGTACTAGATATGTGATTATGATATGATATGATATGATATGATATGGGCATGACATGACATGATGTTTGTTTTGGGACGCATCTAATGTATTTATGAATAAATTTGTCTTCATTCACCCTAAAAGTACTTTCAAAATCCTCCTTAAACAAAAGTCACCTCATAGTTTCCAAAGAAGAGGAATTATTTGGGGTTTGTTTTCACTTTCTCTTAGAAACAGTTAAGTGATAGTGAAAGAGGCCTTGCACAGTTCCCATTTGCAGAAAAAAGGAATGAAGGAATTAGGATTTCATGTGATTTTAATCCCAGGCATTGCTCTTTTGCTGCTATCCTTTACCATATAGTAGACTTTATGGTTGATGTTTGGAATTCTTCTTCTTCAAATCTCACTTATGTTTTAGTGAAAAGATCTTAAACACTTAATTTTGAACCGTTCTTCAAACTGATCACACTATTGAATGAGAAAGCATCTTGAAACACAGAGATTTAAAGTTTATTGAATAAAAAGAAGTGAAGAGAGAAATTAAGGAGAGATTCTTGAGTGAAACTTACAGCAGACATTTTGATCAAGGAATATGTGCCTACACAGTAAATAATGAATACTGCTGGCCAAAGGGTTGAGGGACTTCCTGTTCTGAGACACTGCTAATAAAGGGAGTGATCTATGGGATTAAAAATCAAAAAAGAAGTTATAGACTTTGAGAGGAAATGAAGTAACTTTAGTGCATATGTTGAATTTACATAGTAGCTATCTACTGCAAAGCCAATATGCCAAACCAATATTTTCCCAGAGATGTTTTGTCTCACTCCATACTCAGTTCTCTGCTCAATGTTCAGCTTCTCCTACTGAGTCACTGATTGCCCAAGGTGTAGACAGTCTTATACAGAAATAAATTAGTTTGACTTATTTTTCCACTTGATTTTATTTTTCTTCTCTACTGTTGAATGGTAGCCAACGATCTTTTTAAAACCTCCAACATTCATGTCTGATGTTTAATTCTTAGTCACTTTTCATACATATGCTTCATAATAAATGAAATAACTTAATTTTAAGAGATTATATTACTGGACAGGACAGAGATCAAAGATCTGCTTGTGAACAATTTGTAAGCAAAAATATTACAAAAAAAAAGTAGTTAGGAACAATTCATAAAGTTGTGCTAACTAAACAATATTTTGGGTACTCATTTTCTCACCTAAAAACCAAAGATTAAATAAGTCAGTTAGGTTATAAGGACACCTGTCCCGTCCTGCTTAACATTGAACTTCCCACAAGCAAGAAAAGAGTGATATTTAATCTTGTGTATAACAATAAGCACCTTAAGTATTCTCACTTCTTCCTTCGGATTTCTTTCATCCTGTGTTTAAATAGTATTTTTTTCCCAGAGAGACAGAAAAAGAATTTGTACAAACACCTGTTTGCATAGACACCGTGCATTGGAAGAAAGGTCACAGAGTTTCAATATCTAATATCTACAGTAAAGTTTAATGATAAAATAGGTCAATTCAAGCATTAGTTAAGCAGAAAGTTCTCAGTTGTGTGCAAGAAATATTATATTTTTTAGTAAGTATAAAATGCTACCAGTTGAAGTCAATGGCTTCAGAAAATCCTCTAAATAAAGATAAGGAAATATTTACGGTCCTATTTAATGGTGTGAATTTATGGAGCAGGTGCTATTTACTGGTTTTAGTCTTAATTAAAACAAGCAAAAAAGATATTTCACCAAATTCTACATCTCTAGTAAATTGGATTCAAATCTATGCAAAAAGTAAATTTTATAGGAATAATACTTCAACTCCCAAATCTGATACTGTCTGTAAAATACCATAAGAAAAGGAAAACACTGGTTTAATTATTTTAGAATTTGGAGATGACACCCAGGTGAGGGGATGCTATTGAGCTTTTTGTGATCATGAGCTGTATTATGCACTTTTGTTTTTCATGTAATTTCTCACAGAAAATAATATTTCCCATATTCAGTACTCACACCAAGAACACATTTTTCCTGGTCATCTTTTTTACCTAGGAGTGAATTTACACTGTTGCAGATTAATGGCAAAGCAAACTCTGAAACACCTGGGGCTGGTCTCTGTTCAAGTGTGTTTATCTCCACAAGGGTTTATGATTGAAAATGTAGCACTCAGCTAGCTTTGTGCAGAGACAAAGCATTGGTCTGGCAAGGTGTGCTACAGGAGCAACAACAATGTGCCACAACTAAACTGACTTTAAGTGGAAACACATACCAAGACATACTTTAGAGATTCTACTAGCAAGCATTCGTTATTTTTACAACCCAGTTCTTTATCCAGGATAAAAGGGTTTCATTGTGTTTTGTAATACATGCAGTATAATGTTTTTGTTTTTTTGGTCTTTACCAAGTTTATTTCCTGCAATATTATAGCCATCTGACAAGCATCAGTAAAAATTGACATAATATGTTGTCAGACCGAACCCTAGGGAGCTGTTAATTATTGTTATAAAAAAAGCTGTCCACCAGCTCTGTTCTCTATTGCTTAATCTACAGATTTTAAGAGCTCTCCATCTCCGTTCCACAGAGAAGACTCCTTGGGACTGAACTGCCAGTTTGGAAGAATTTAAGGATGTATAAAATAGTTTTCACTGAAAAGTTCCTTTTGAAATTTGTGTTTCCTTTGTGGTAAACTAAATCAAGCTGAGCCATAATACAGAATCCTATTCTTTTTATATCAGGAGTAAAACAAGCAACAGGATGTTCCTTAGAAGATGTCCTTCATGTGACTTTACCTGAGTCACATATAATACATTAATTTCATCAGGAGAAAAGAAAAATATTTTGTCGTTTTTTCTGTGTTTGAGAAATCGTACATTTGTGACTCATTGATCTTCACCCATAGTCCAAAAGTTCCCAGTCTGACCTGATAACATAGAATTAATAGCAAGCTTAGTCCTCTGAAATTCACAGATAATATTTAGTAAGAAAAATTCTCATTAATCTGGTTATTTTGAAAGAGCTGCTCCATGTATCTATTTCAGTCAGATGAGTGTTAGAACCCATTAGAGATTTTTATGGGAAAGGTGGTTTTTTTCAGCTTTGTCCCATGTCAACCCTTTTCCATTTGCTTTCAATCTCCCTTGGTCCATTTCATCGAGTTCTGTGTTTCCCACTAGAAATTCCACCACACTTTTAAAAATCACCCTAAAAATTAATAATTAATATATTCCTCAAATTAACACTTTTTTTAAGAGTCTTCACACTGTTAAATTATATAAATATTTGTGTCTATACATAACTACAAATAAGTTGCTGTTTGTTTTAAAGCTTCCCATAAGTTTCATTTTTAAGATGATAATATAGCTAATAGGAAAATGACTCATTTTCACCTCCAGATCCATAAGTCATAGCAACTAACCTCTTGGAAATAAACAGTGTCTCAGTCACCCTAAGTGAGAACCCTGCTTAAATTTCATTGCTCTGTGTTTTTAGCAGGTTAGATTAGAGGTTTATAGTCTCTTACAAGCTTCTAAAAGAGAAAGAAACCACCGTGTGCTTTGGTCTGCGTCTCTGCTAAGATACTTTCAGAGGAAAACTGTGAAGCGGTTTCCATGAATAGAGACAAAGTTTGGAGTAGCTCATCTGTACCTATGCTTGTGCTGCTGGGTATGAGTTCTCTGTCAGAAGTATAAACCAGAGCTGATCAGAATGGAACCCAAAACCATCCCTGTTTTTGCACTATTACTTCCCCCAAGTACTGAAATATAATCTCTTTTCCCATTATACTTTAATCCCCTATGCAAGCCTGCACAAGTTAAACTCATTTCATAGTGACTAGTTAGTATCATTAGATATTTTTAAAGGGGTTTTTGTATAATAATTTATAATATCTATTGTATAACAATAATTGAGTACTGCAAAAATACTGCAAGAATTCCAAATTTTTCCTCAGTAGTTAAAAAATTTCTATTTCTTATGATATTCACTAATTGTTTGAACATGAACAAAATTAACCAATGGCACTCAGTTAACTGATTATTTGTATCAATTATCACAGAATTTGCCAATTATATTTTCCTCTTTTGTGGCTACGAGGGAAAGGGAAGGGAAGGGAAGGGAAGGGAAGGGAAGGGAAGGGAAGGGAAGGGAAGGAAAGGAATGGAAAGGAAAGGAAAGGAAAGGAAAGGAAAGGAAAGGAAAGGAAAGGAAAGGAAAGGAAAAGAAATAGTTCATGGGTGGTATTACTTTTATTATACATGTGTAAAAGAAAAAGATTTTCAGGTTGAATACCTAATTTTCATTTATGGATCTCAGCCTAAGTGGTGAGTTTTACTGAATGAAAACTATTGTGCATTTTTGTTCATTCTTTTCTCCAATATAATGAAAAAATGATAGTTCAAAAAGTAGAACTATTCTCTCTCCTTCCTCTTTTTTNNNNCAAAAAGTGTAACTATTCTTTCTCCTTTCTCTTTTTTTTTTTTTTTTGTTTCAGAGGGCTAGAAATATACTCCAGTTTGGAGTCTTTGCTTTTACATTTTGCTAGTTTATAAACTGTTCTTGTCACAAGTTTTGAAAGAGATTATCTTATTTGCTTGTGCCCAAGCATAACACTGAAGTGTTAGAAGCTGCTCCCATCTCAAATCCTAAGCAAAGCTGGAGAAAATTATTAAATTTGGCATGTACTCCCTGAAGGACAGGGTCAATGTGATCTAGGCCAGACAAAAAGAAGCTAATACTACAGACTAAGACTCAGTTCCAAAAGGGCAGGAAGGAGAGGGAGAATTTCAGCATCGCAGTAAAGAACTGTGATCCTTAAAATCACTTCATTGCTGTTACATTATCTTGGAAAGAATGAAAACTGCACATGCTAGCAGTTTACAGTGCTTGTTTTTGAGACATGGAAAGGGTCTAAGTACGGGAAAATCCAGCTCAATTTGTCAAATCTGAGCAGTCACAATAAAGCTCAGCCAACATCTCTAGTTAGGTTCCTACTTATAAGTCCACTAAGTCCTAGGAATGGTCAATGTTTTTATACCTAGTTTACAGCATGTTGGCAGGGTCACGTGCAAAGGAGGGCTGCTGGTGTTGCTTTTCAGTGACAATTTTTCTTGTGACATTCTGGTGGTTGAACGTAGAGCATGAAGCACTTTATTTCAGATCCCTCCTTTGTTTCAGTAAGTTCAAAGCTTATTTACCACTTTGGAGTGTGTATTAGCATGGTGAGTTTTCTGTAGGGAGGGTGTTACAGGGATGGCCTCTGTGAGAAGAGATCAGGGATACAGATACCAGACAAATCCAGTTTCAAGTGGTTCCAAAACAGACCCACTGCTGTCTAAAGAAAATCCATGAGTGATGCTGGTTGTGCCTTTGATAACATCTTTAATAAAGGGTATATGATAATTAAGAATGATAACATTGTCAAGAAAAGCTAGTATACTAATGCTTTTGGTGTGAGTGAGGTTAGTGTTCTTTAAGCAAATTAAGTTTTTATTGCTAAGCCAGTAACTTCATCAAAAAGCACTGTGCAGCAGCTATTTGAGAGAGGGGTGAGATAAATGTGAGAGAAACGACTCAGCAGACACCAAGATCAGTGAAGAAGGAAGGGGAGGAGGTGGCTCCAGGTGCCATTGCAGCTTATGGAGAAGAGCATGGTGAAGTAGGTTGAAGCAGCCCATGAATGACCATTGTAGAAGATATCCATGCCACAGCCTGCAGAGGATCCAGAGAAGGTTCATGTGCCCTGAGGGAAAATGCAGTCTGTGGTGATCCCATGCAGGAGCAGACTCCTAGTAAGAGCTGTGGACGAAGGAGAGGTGCCCATGCAGGAACAGGTTTTCTGGAAGGATCTGTGACCCACACTGGAAAACTGCAGCATGGACCTGCATGTAGGACTGTACTCCATGAAAAGCACCCTTCTAGAGAAGTTTGTGGGACTGTATCCTGTGGGAGGAACAGATGACTTTTGCTTTTGGGTCTATGTGACAATACTTCACAGGTACTGGTCTGATCATCTATTTTTATTCTTAAAATGCAAGCTAGCATACTAGGGATTTTTATGTGATTGAGTCTAGTTTTCTTTAAGAAAATAAAAATAAATTTAGTAGTTTTAAGTTACTAACATTACTGAAGAATTCCAAAGTCCATCTTCTGGCCAAAACCAAACCAAAGTTAAAAAATAAAATGACAGTTAGATACGTGCAATTCCACAATACAGTATTCAGATATATGGACACTTTTAGACATAGTATACCTAGAATAATAAAAAAATATTATAATATTATGATGGCTTAGTTCTGTAGACCTTTCTTTATCTACAGACCAGTTATTTTCCCTTTTCGATTTTAGGTCTACTTGATGGATTCAGATCTATCAAACTGGAAGATTTTCTTGCTTTTTCTGGCATGTATTAGCTTCACATTTTAATGTCTGCTGGCTGCTACAGAAGTTATCAGTATTTAATAAACTTGAAAAGGATGTTATTACAGTGTAGATAAATGCCATCCGGAGAAAACACCAAAAGCACACAAAAATATAAATGAAAGCATGTGCAAATCTGTGCAAATAATGCAAATCTGTTCTCCATGTTTGAAAATGTATGTACTGTAACAAGAAGTATTTAAAGTCCAAGATTTCTCACACACAATATCAGGAAAACTCAACAACTCTTATGTCATGGAGTTTTTAATATTTTTCTTTTCCCGGCATTACTTGGAAGCTCTTCAAATGTTTGATTTTGCTTTACCTGCAGTCGTGATTTTGACATCATGTCAGCTGTTAGAGAAAGACTGCAACATAAACAAAAGATTATGACTTAAAGAGGAGACAGAACGAAATAAGCTCCTTATCTGTTTTGTGATTGCACAAACATCCTTGAGCAAACTTTTGAAAGTTTTCTTTAGAAAACCTCTCCTGGAGTATTCAGTTGACTTGCTTTTATCTAACGGATTTAATTGTATGTCAGCAGAGTTATTTGGAAGTATTTTAGTGCTGGTATAAAGATATTTATCTAACCACTTTCAGTGACTTTTTAGAAGATTAAAATGATACAGATTTTAAGAAAGAGTGTAGCATCAGGTTGAAAACGTTAGCTTTGTTTTCACACTTGCTGAAACCTAACAAAACTGTAACAATCAACAAATTTTACACAAATTTCTTCAGCAGCAGTATGTTCTTTCTATTGCAGTCATACAGTGTAAGTCTATATGTGAGAGCTATCTGAAAAGAGGTGCTTAACTTATGAAGAGTATCATGACAGCAACATCATAAGCATATTGTCAGCATTTATTTTAAAAGCGTCAGCTGGCAACTTTAATTAATTGGGTTTGTACTACAAGGATTGACTAAATATGATATATGTGTTATTTTAAGAGCATTTACTTTCTGAATTTTGATATTGTGCAGCATAATTGGCTACTGTTTTACATTGGGACTGGAAAATAGAGTTCAATGACTAAATGACTACCTTCTGCTTTTTGGAAGCACCTGCTTGTATAGACTCCCTTCCACAAGAGGCATAAAGCTGAAGTTTTATTTTAAAAATATAAAACTTCAACTGAAAGAGCATAATAATGGATCCATGGAGAAAATGCTAAATGACCCTTTTATATAATAAATATATATATTCATAAGTCTTTCCTAACCTGATTTTTTTGTTCTGCTCAAATACTGATTTTATCTTCTTTTGTAGTATTTGTGGATTTTGCCATACCAAGAATTTGCCTTGGGCAAGACCTTATTCCCAGTGGCATTGCTGTAACTCTATTTGGGCCAAAATTAATTCACTTTTTGTTTTACTTTATTTGTATTCTGAACAAGGCTTTTCTGAACTAAGCAGGAAAAATCTCAACATTTAAGTGAATATAATGCATGTGAAAGATTAGGAACACAATTTGTCATCCAAGAACAGTATAAACTGTTGGACAATTTTCTGTACACAGTAGTTAGTAGTATAAGTAGTTAATATTCTGAGCCTAAGTGCTGCTACTGAATTCGACAATAAACATTCCTTAACAATACAACTATTGTCAGAACAGGATACCCATAGTTAGAGTTTTCTTATTGATTGCTCTTATTTTCATCAAGAGTTACATCCTAAAAATATACTCTGGGTTGAATAAGAGCTTGTGAGATGAGAAGGCTTTTAGCTTACATTATTGTGGTGGCCTTTTTATTGGGACACACCAGGTAAGCTGTTCTGATTAGAGTACCTTAGCACCAAGAGCGGGAAAGGGAAAGGAAAATGATTACACAAATTTCAAGCTATGATGTTGGAAGTGTCAAAGGAAAGATACAAAGTACTATTTTCTTGTCACCCACTACTGTTAGGATTTAGGTCTAGAAAAGAAAATATCAAGTAGAACAATGCATATAAGAGTTATAGTGTGGTGTCTGTTTAGTTTCTCCATCCCTTGTGCTTGTATTTTAATATATTGAATTAGTATTGGATGGTAGAGGACTGTATGCTTTGAGATTTGATATCAAATATTGAATTTTACTTATATGTGAATTGAATCCAGCTATTAACATGTCTGAGCAGTTTGCATCAGTTTTAAAATTCCTGATTCATTTTACCTTGTGCAGGTTAGGAACAGGTTTTAGGGATTTCTGCATGCTCTACTTAGCTAGCATTAGCATCAGCTGGTGAAAATATGGATACCAGACTCTGCATACTTCTATTTTAATGTGAATCCAAAGAAAATGCAGACAGACCATAAAGCTTATCTAAAGACTGCTACAATAAGGGAAGTTTGCCTTTGCTTGAAAAGTTTTAAAAGAACATTAGCATTTTTTCTGTCATGCTTTCCCTTTCATAATGTGCCCAACATACATAGACACCACAGAGAAGACTATTATGGTATTTAACAACATTGAGGCAGAGTTTCCATATACAAAATGGAGTTATGTATATCTACATATGTAGTTCACACAGCCTGTATTTGTCCTGTTTGCAAGGAACCCAGTTAGCTTTTCAACAGATTTTTGCACTAAAGCAACTACTGTTAAATAAATAGATATAGGTTTCAAAAATAGAACCATTTTAATTTACCTTTCAAAGAAGAAAATACTATTGCGGAAGGTAGTGCATAGCTCTGCCAAAAGGACAGCTTTCTCTTTGGAAGCAGACCATCTGATACTGAGGTCCTGGGAATGTTCCAGGTTGAAAACCTTAATCTTTGATAACTGAAAAAAAAATTTAATGGTGAAACAGAGTCATCTTACACACTGATGCAGACTTGAATCCTTAGAAATCCTGAGACTGTAGTTCTGAATTAGTGTTTCTCATAAGCATGCACAAACAACTGATTTTTGTAAACTGTCGTCTCCAAGTTTATCATGCCAGCCTTCAGCTACTCTATTCTGTCTCCTTTAGGGGCAGGTCCAAGACTGCCCTGGCAGTAGGCACGCGAAAAAGTAATTTTCTGCCTGTTCTCATCCTTTTCATTGTCAAAGGCTTTCTAAATACTTGGACAACTATCAGTATATGCACTATGCATTTATTCAGGCTGCTATTTGTACACATATACATATATTGTTAGCCAAAGCAAGACTACAAAGCCTGCACATGACCTAAGGAATGTCTGCTGCACTTGAACATTAACTGAACCTGAGCTAAGCTCAAACTCAAATTCCACAGAAAGGAAAGCTATTCAATAAAGGCAACAAGATATACTTTATCAAAATTCTACATGCTATGAAATACCTTGTGAAGTTTCATCCTCCCTCCATCTTATAATTCACCTCAGATGTCTATGCTTTACATTCCCTTGTGTTCTTCATTAAGACAAACTCTAGAAAGGACTGTGCTTCCACATATTGGCTCTAAAATGGCTGCAAAATCAAATCTTAGCTGTGAAAGGGTTCTAAAAGAGAGAAAGTGTTATATATTATCTACAAGGGTTTGAGGAGGCATGAGCAAAAGCTTATATTTTCAGGAAATGTATTTATAAAATCAAGACCATTGTAATCCTTAAGTCATATTGACTCTGTTCTGTTGCTTTCTGTGTGTCATCTTTTTTCTGTTTGTTTAACTACATGTTTAACTGCAGATTGTCTATTTTGGAAAAAAAAAAGGCAAAAATACAGACTAATAATTTCTTGCAAGCATTTCTGTTTCATTCATTTGTAATAAAATGACTTCTTTTCACTCAGACCTCAGGATACTTAGTGAAAGTACTTCTGGTAACACTCTCTCTATGTCCATCAAATATGAGTGGCAGGAAAACTGTCATCCAAACTCTTGGATATAAGTGACAGCTGTGCATCACTGTGAGCGGATGCATCCCATCAGTCTATCAGAGTATAGCATTTGGCAACCAGGGTTTCCAGGTATATTCACAGCGGTGACTTCTGCTCTCCGCTATTCCAAACAGATACAAGGGCTTACCTGAAGGCACAGAAAATTCCTCAGTTATCAAGAAACTTGACATAGCAAGGACATAAAAGCTGAGATAGTGAAGATTTTTTTCTCTCTCAATTACAAGCCGAGGAACTGGCTTATGCCCTGGTACCCCTGACAAACTGCCTCTGGCTATGATGGTATTTCTGTTACATCTTCTCAAGGCTTTCTGTGACACTGCTGTGTAATAACCACAGCAAACAGATATTAACCTTCCCCATATCTTTAAAACTAGTAAACTAAAACATTCTCTCTGAGACTCCTACTGATTCTAATCAAAGTCAGGGCTTTTTTAGAGTTTTGCTCTTAAAAGGTGACAAATTTGGAGCATGCTGTTTTTATGAGGCAAAATGTTAAGACATTCTGAACAGAAAAGGTCAATTTAAAATTACTATTATTATTATTATTATTTAAGACTATGTAACAGCAAAAATAAGTAACTTCTTTTCCTAATTATGCTTGAGATAGTGTCTGATCAGAATTATACATCACCAGATATGTATGTTGGCACACAAATAACCAAGAAAAATACAATGATGTTAAACTTAGATACATGCATGTTTAACCAGTGAGAGTTATTAATTTTCATTTTGAGTTCTGAGTATATTACAAATAGGATCAGTATTATGGGTGGACAGGCACCTCATATTTCAATATGATTTAATTACTGAAGAATATTAAGTGAGTACCTTCTTAATTCAATGCACTTGTCAGTAAAAATACTCATGAATGACATTTAATTTAATTGACTTTTCAGCAGCAATATGTCAATTCAATATATATGAGACACCTCCATATTTAGGTAATTTTTGCTGATTGGTCCAATATTTTATGCTAATGAACACACAGGTAAATCAACCTGCAGTAGAATATGAATGTGCATGAGCCTTTTGCTACCTCTTCAGGTACAATTTAGGCTTCATTTGAAATGATTATTTTTCACATCTCAAAAATCATTTCATTTAATAAGGAAACACTGAAAATTTTGAATCAATTTGTAAATTAATCAAGGAAGCTTCAGAATTTGGCACGTATTGATGAATATTCAATTTTTTAAAAAAATTGTATAACTGTACAACTGACCCTGCTGTTCTTGGATCAGATTCTCACTACTGGATATATTGGAAACTCTTAAAAACAACAGTTAGATAATGAGTAAAGGATGTAGTTCTTCTGAAATCAGTAGCCTTTCAGATCTCTGAAAATATTTGCAATAGTTTATTGTAATGTAACTGCTGTGTGCTCTGACTATACAGCCCATATCACGTATTTAATCCTTAACAAATTCTGATGATGAGTAATGTTCAATATGCAAAATTTATTTTTCATTCCACCACTTGTATGATGGAATACTGTACAAAAAAATGTAGCTACATTCCTGTTCATATCACACAAGCAAAAATACATAATTCCTCTATATTAAAAGTAACAAAATATAGAATTTCTTATGTTACCTCTCAACAAGAATAAAAGGTGATAATTTATAAATAAATTCTGAAACAATGAAAGTTGACAGATATTTGTCAATCTAAATGTCTAGAAATGGCATAGCTTACCAATTAATGTTATGTTAATGTGTGGGGAATATGGTTTAGAGCTTTGTACAGGCTTCTTAGCCATACACTTGAAATTTAAAGAATTGTAGGGGCTTGACAGTGGACAAGAAAGAACCATATTTCTCCACTTCACTATGCACAAAATTAGGTGCATAAATGGAATTTTTTAACAGTTTTGTAGCATAGCTAACATGTGTTGTTGTTGGGTTTTCATTTTAAATTTGGAAATGGCTGAAGTTAATAAAAACAATAATTGTTTATTTCTGTACTCAGGGTTTAAGATTCTCATACTGAAAATAACATTTTAAAATTTTTGCTTTGTGCAGGTAATAGTCCAATTACTTCTGCTATTGTAACTGGTGAAAAAGCAGCAGATAGTCCTTATCTTCAGCAACTTAGCAGAAATATGTGACTAATTCAGATTTAAGAGAGGCTTCTCTAAGGTACTTCACTGGCCTGGCAGATATCACAGTTGCAGCAGTCTGTCCGGATAATAATTGTGTTCTCCATTATAAACCAGAGTAGAAACATGGAGACGCAGTTTATTTCCTTGTTACTATGGTGTTAGTAACTGCTGTTAGCCAGGTTAGTTCTCTCCCTCTCTCCCTCTTTCAGTTATCTATGTTATATATTATCCATGGTGGGCCATTAACAAAATATATCAGTATAGCTAAGACATCTGTCATAGTGACCATGAGAAACATGTTTAGCTGAAAAATTCCCAGGTAAGACTATTTGCTTGCATTAATATTTTTGGATCTCAGTTATACTGATAGAACTTACATTAGTCTTTCCAATTTCCATTAAATACAACGATTTATCCCTGTGAAATTAATTATCAGCTAATAGGGTTTACAAAATAAATTGATAGAGATTCTTGTTTTACTTTATCACATACCTTTTCACCATGTTATATTGTGACTGTAGGAGGAAAAGCCAAAGTGTGCTTCCCCAAAGTTATATCTGCAAAATACCCTTTCATTTTAAAAACAAAGCTTAGGCTTCATACTTGATGTAAAAAACCAGTTTAGAATGATGACTGCACATGCCCATCACTGGGAGAATGATATCTACTTTTTTCACACTGAGTGCTAGAAAATGGGAAACATAGTATTTATCATTGTGGATTTATTTTATTAAATAAAGAAGAAATTGATATTGATATTTCTTTTCAGAATGAACAATAACAAAGGGCTTTAATGCTGTTTCCAGACTTGTGGAGAGGGTCTGGGAGCACACCTTAGGGTTTTCACACAGCAAATTCAAGAGCCAGAATCTGGTTTGGCAGCTGACCTTCTCCGTGATCAGCAGGAAATGAATGTACCAACATTGCAGCTGCTTGGCACAGGTCAGTTGGCTATTTTTCCTCATTTGTAGGAGATTTGCAGCCTTCCAAATCTCTCTCTATCCATGCTAGCACCTCCTCCTGTGCCTGAACACTTCCATACACGGCAGCTCTGCCCTGGGGGAAGTGCAGCAATGTGTGCTGGGGCAGGTGCCCAAGCTCATCGCCCACCTGGCAGGGAACAGGCAGGCTCCTGGATGTGGACATGAAGTGGCTCGTGCAGAACAGATCTGGTTGTCCCTGCATCCTCACAGATCTCTCTGTTACCTATTGATGCCTCTTTAAATTTAAAGGCATTGTCTTCAGAGAGAACTATTAGAAAATGGGGTGAGCACCTACTGATTTATACGTATAGAGGCTTGGACTAGAGGCAGCCTAAATTTTTGCAAACTTGTAAATAATGAAGATGTCAATAGAGGTGAAAGGAATGAGGTCACAACACCATTCCTTCAGGTGTCTACTATGAGGACACTCACTATTCAAAAGGATTCTATTCCCAATCCCAGAAACATAGTAATAGAAACATAGATAATGCAGTATTCGGAGACAAATTAGGCTTTCCCAGCATAGGAATATTGGCATTTGTGAACAAAGTAAAAAATTGTGTCATCACTTGAAGTCAACTGCAGGTGTCTGGCACTAAAATAAAATATTCTCCCTGTGTAGCTTAACCCATTGGCTGTCTCATCTAACAAATCAGATAAAAAATGGGGGTCATGGCCTTGGAGTGAGCCAGCAGAGCTCCACTGACTAAGCCAATTTAGACCATCTGAGGCTAGCATTCTGTGAAACTGAAATTGTTCACTTGATTAATGGACCAACTGTCTAGCTCTTATCTAACCTGGACTGCAACCAGAGTCTCTTTTGTTGTCAAATGCCAGCATGAAGTCCACAACCATGAGTGTCAGTAATTTAACATGTAATGAGCTGAGAAACAGTACCACAATTTTTGCTACCTTGATATATGACCTAACTGTGCAATTCAATGCAAGGCTTGTTTTCTGAGTTTTAAATAGTATAGAAACACTAGCCTGAGGAGAAGGAAGTGTAAAGGCTGTGTAATCTGTTAGCAGCATCTGTGTTTGGACCATTGACAGAAAATAGAGAAACAAAACACTGTTGTTATTTCAATATCAAGTGCAACACTCAAAATGGGGAAGTCAGGGAGATAAAAGATTATTATTCAATGGTGTAGACTTTTAAATTAATGTGACTAAAATTTCTATTGTAATGTATAAAGGAATTTACTTTCACTCAGAAAATTTTTTATAATAATATATTTCTAGATTGCTGGTTTTTATGTGATAGTCCCCATACTTTGTCCTGGTACATGCCAGTGCTAGTAGTTTTTCAGTAGTTTAAATAGATTACAGCTGTCTTCACTTTCCATTCAGGTAATTGTTAACTATTTAAATGTATATCTGATGAATTCTACTTATGAATAGAAACATCATAAAAGGGATCAATTTCTAAGCAACATCATCTTACCCAAGCGCAGGGAGACACCATTTGTTTGACTTCTTATTTTGTAGACACCCATGGAATTTGTCATGAACTTCAGACAATATCACTGTACATGAATTCAGAACAAATTGTCACTAGGACTGGAAGTGAGGATCATATTGCTTTTTAGCATCTCTGTTATTTGAGAACCCATAACTCCAAGGTTCTATAACGGAATTACTTCTATCCTCAGTTACCCACCTGGCATCATTCTGTCTCAGTAATAGCAAAAGTATATTCTAAAAGATGGTTTAAACTGGCAAAATTACTTTGACAGATGTATATTACTTGCATTTGATGCGTCTGAATGATCCAACACCTCCAGAAGAACAGGTAGCCTCAGGAACAATTCAGTGCTGCGTAGGGGCAGACCAGTCCAAGTTAATCAACTTAATGGATGTCTCACTGTATGACTGAGGAAGATTTTGAGTCTATTATGAAAATGTCTTTATTGTAAAGTGCCTCATTTTAGCTTCTTTATTAGAATATTTTGAATTAATTTCAGGATAGTCATACAGACCAAAAATATGAAAAAATCTGATTAGATGATTATGCAACTCAGCCTGCAAAAGTGAATGAAATATCAGCTACATCCTACTCCCATCCTCTATCTCCTCCTTTACAGTTTTCCTAAAGTCAGAAATATTATCAAATATTACTTTTGCTTTCATATAGAAAAAATGTTTCTTGACTTAACATTGGGAGTTTGTCCAAAGCCAGTTACAAGTGTGCACATCACAGATGACCTGCTTAAACATTTCAGAAGCCTTTGTAAAATACAGATGCTACCAGTGGCCAAAATTTTTGCAAAGTCAAATTGTTCCTACCTTCTAAACTCTGTTTATTTCTGTGATTCAAATCTGATCAAATTAAACAGAACAACGGGGTGATTTTTCATAAAGTGAGCTGGAGTTGTCAGTCTGGTGGTCTAATGGAGGTGAGGCTGTTGCAACTTCACGTCCCCAGGTCCAACCAGTAGCGAGGTTGAGCATTACACTCAGTAAAGAGCAGGCACACACAAACATCTGTGTACACATTGCACATACTCATACACACGGCCAGCCACATACATCAAGGCAGACAGAAAGCAGAGCACTAATACAGGCACAGCACCAAAATCTTCATCCTGCTTTCTAACCACAGTTTAGCACAAGGTACACAAAAGTGTGTCTCCAGGTAAGCAATCCATGGTAAGTTCACTGGTGTCTGACAACAGTTGTAATGGTTTAAGAATGGAAATCCCCAATTTAGTAACCCCACTAAAAAGACCATGAACACCTCTTAAATTTATTATGCATTTTTTCCTTGTTAGTTAAGTTAAATTATAGCTGGTTTAGAAAAATGTTTTCAGACATCAACTTTAAATTTGCAACATTGTTTCTCTCCCTTTTCTGCCTCTGATAAACATTTATAAAATATTAATAAATTGATTTTCACACAGTGTGTATTTATTTATAGGTTTGAGATACAGGGAATAAAGAGCTTAGATTCTCTTTTTTTTCTCATAGAGCCTGAGTATTTAGCTTTAGTTAAGTTATGTCCCAAATAAAGCAGGCATCCAGCAGTTTTTTTTCCAAAAAGAAAACTTTCTCAGCTAATAATCCAATTTGAACAGCTGGGGCAGATAGAGAAGTATAAATCTCTGCAAAATCACATACTCCATAAAATCATAAGAATTGAAAACTCTGTTCTAACTTGATAATCAAAATCTGACTCATGGGAATTTCTTAAAATAAAACTTTCCATGCTAGTTTCACTGAATAAAGACATTTCATTTTTGCTTTCACCAACACTATTGTATTCTACCATCACAAAGTAAGAAACTGCATTCCATTTTCAAGGAACTCTAGAGATATTTAAGGTGTTCAGAGTCCAATTTACTGACATCTGCTCAGAGAACTAGGGCGATGACAGATCTGAAAGATGACTCCTTTTCCTCATCCACATCTGCTGGGAACCTCTGATGGAAGAAAGGATGACTTTTATGGCATCAAAATAATGAAAAAAGATGAACTTTGACAAGTTGTCTAATACTATTTTTGTAACCAGGTAAAATTACATTCCTTACACAATGGTTTTATTGGATTCACAAATAACAACATGGTACTGCACAGCCCTGCAAAACCTCAGCCCCAAAGGAGATGCTCTTACCTTTCAAACCATGTACCTACCTGGGTGTGCTACTTGTGTAGACCTGCAGCAGAGAAAAAGCTCCCAGAACTAGTGAACAAAAATCTGAACCCAAGAATTCACTTTGGAGGTAAATGCAGTTACCAATTTGGGAAATTACGTAAATCTTGTGTGACTTAGTTATCTCCAGAATTTCACTCATATGTTTCATTAAATATTGACTGCTCAACAGATTTTTAATATTAGAGCACTTAACTAAAAGTGCCAGGTTGTTACTTGGAAATAAGAATATGAACATGCATTGCAATCTTATTGTTTATTATGCCAGCTAAATGAAAAGGAGTCTTTTCTGTTGCTCAAGTGTTTAATATAGAGATCTGAAGAGACACCTCAGATTACTCAAACCTCTTTACTTTTACAAATGAGGTATATTTTTTTCAGTCTTTCATGAAAGTGTTGATCTGCTATACAGTGTGATCATTAATGATTAAAAACACCCCTGTCAATGAGGGGAAAAATCTGCTTTGCTTAGTATAGTATTCTTTCATCTTTATCTGTTGATCTTAGTTGTTCTCAATCAGTATGAATGACTGAATTATAATTGCAAATATTGGGATATTAATTCTTGTAGTAGTCAAATATGATCATAGCTTTGTAGTTTCATTAGTAAAGAAAGAAGTCCTGATTAAAATAGTGAAGAGAATTTTTCTTAAAACTTTAAAGAAAGGAAAACCAGACAATCACTGCTTTTGCATCTAATGTTATTACCAACAATTTATCTTGAAAAACTACAGAAACCCTTTCTCATCCAAACTCCCACCAAACACTTTCATGCAAACACACAAAACCTAAAATTTTTTCATTCAAACACTCCTATGGCCAAAATTAAAAATCAACTGTTAATGAGTAGACACCAGTGACGAGGTATCTGAGAGGAATCCATAAGACTTATTGAACAAAGGGATGGCTCATCAATTTCAAAAATGGTAAAGGTGAAATGATACTCATAGGGAAAAGAGGGTTCTGACTTTCCGTACAGATACTGGTCTCTGATCAGATCACTACAATACAGACTGATACCTTGGATTATTCAAAAAACTTTGGTGGAGGCACCAGGCCAGTAGTGCTCCCAAAAGGGTTTATACAGACAAAAGTGGAGAACAGAACAGAACAGAAAGTTTTACTTTATGCAGACAGAAGAGGTGAACAAACCAGACAATGTTAAGCTACCTCCATGACAGCAAGTGCCAAAAGCAACTAAATTTAAATACAGATTAATTAAATACAGTAAAAAGCTATTCCTGTTTAAAATGTGGTACAAATGTGAACAGGAGCAGACCTATGATTTCCTATACATTTCAACTCAGTGTTGCCAGTTTTCAAATGGATCATCTTGGTTAGCACATGAAAATCATAACACGTGCATACTCACTTTAAATTGTCAAGGCTAAACAACCCTGCCATTTTGTAAAACATTATTTTTCAGTGTGCACCATCTGTTCAGCTGAAATGCAGCTTACAAAATTTATTTCAGTAAAGTAAGAAATAAATCTGTTTTTCAAACTTTATTATCCAGTTGAAAATCATTACAATGATGTCTCTGTAAAGTTAACCACATTTTATGAATGAAATTAGATTTACACATCATGTAGCACTAGAGCACTTTCATCATTCTTTCTCTTGCGGCACTTCAAAAGATAGAGGGGTGAGCTCCTTTAATATATACCTAGTTACAAGCTTCTAAAGATCTTTTTGGCTGGAGGTCAGAGGCAAGTTTCTTTACACAAAACTACCTTCTTTTATTTATCTCCAAAGTTTGCTCCATGAAGCAAATCAATAAGAACTTGGTAAACTTTTCTGTCATTTACATTTCAATACTGTACAGCACAAAGGCATTGCTTTACGATAATTGATCTTCATGTATTTTCCATGCTTTCCTATTTTATAACTGAATAACCATTTAACATACAGCATAGAATTGAATTATTTAAAGTCTGTGGCTGTATGAACAATGCATAAAAATATGCAAATTTTTCTGTCTTCCTGAATCTTGTTTGATAAAAAAGCAGATTTCCATACCTGTTTTCAGCCTTGCTGATGTTTGGCTTTGTGTGACTTTAACGGAATCATGAAATTATCAAAAAAGACAAAACTGCAGGTTCACTTTCAACTGAATAGTTTTGGATACTGTGCTTAAGGTACTCCGTCCACATGTGTATAGCTCACTCCAACACTTCCAAGTAAACATCCTCAATGCTTCCTACTCTGTCTCCCTGGCAACATCTCGTCTATTCTGCCCTTTTTAAAGCCACTGCTGCTTTCTTTCTTTTTCTCTGTTGGACTCCACCTAAGAAAAAGATGTAACAACAGTGGTAAGATTTGAGTCGTTAAGCAAGACATAGTTAGTAATGCCTTTAATAAATTAGATTTTCTTATAAGAGATTTCTAGTACAAACAGAAGCTTAAAAAGAGGCATTTCACTATTTTTTTAACACGAAATTTGGATGATACTCATTTCTTCCTAATTAGTCTTTGCAAGTATTCTTTCAGGGGCAAACAGATGTTTTCCAGCTCTAGTAAAAATCATTCAAAGCACAATGCTTTATGAAGTCTCATGTTGAAGGTTTTTAGTCTGAAGACATTAATCTAGCAATGTAATAGTTTATTAGTATTTAATCTGGTAATTTAAAATATAGTCTTTACATTTTTTTCATACTGAATTTTGTTTAAAGATCAGTTGGAGACAGAAAATACTCCATTCAATGTAGCCAAAATAATAAATCCATCATGAAAGAGTATAAAACCTCTTCTTACATGACTTCAGCAAGCCTTTCTTCCAGGACTAACTTGATGCAATGTTCTTCAAGTTAAATGATAAAAAATTCTCAAATTAAATACACAAGTTGCATAAATACCTCATTTGTTTAATGAAAAATGGATTGCAGAAGTATTTTGTGATGTGTTGCCAGATAGCTTGACAATACACTACTACCTCCTGACATAGATAAACTTGAAAATTGCAACTGATAATCATATTAATGCAACAATTTATTTACACCTTTGTTACCAGTGAACTTATTTCATGATCAACTGAGAAAATATTACTGGTGGTTCAGTGATAGCATGGAAGCAGGTAAGACTATTATGCAGAAAGGAATGTGAGCACAACTCACAGAAACCATCTAATCCCAAAGACCATGATCAACTATCTTCATTAAATTAAGCACATTTTAAATGTTTCCCTTCAAAATCTGATCATCAATAAATTCTTTTAGAGGCTATGATGCTTTTTCTTTTTTTTGTTTGTTTGCTTGTTTGGTTTGGTGTTTTTCTTTTTGTTTGTTCATTTGGTTTTGGTTTGCCTTGGTTGGTTTGTTTTAATTTGTTTGTTGGTTTGGGTTTTTTTATGCTTTTTTTCTTTCTTTTAGCTGAGGTTTTTCAAGAAAAAATGAAGCTATTAAAACTGTTTACCTCCAATATTTAAAGTGGATAAAAACTCTTTATACTGTGAAAATAAGGACACTCATCTGAATTAGTGATCATCTGGATGTTCCTGGTGAATTGATGAGAAAAGATAGAATAGGTGTCTTTTCTTGTGCCAAAGAAGACTGAAAAATATCTTGAGTTGATATTCCTACTAGTACTACTACTAAAAATTATTTTCATGAAAATATTTCTGTTTAATAAACCCAAGTTTTTTGAGACTATACTGAAAATTACGTCACTGAAATAATTCTTAACCCTGTCTACTTGCAAATTTTAATATATTTTTCTCAAGGATAAAGACAGCGTTACCCCAGAGAAAGCTGCTCTGAAATAGCAGAAATACCTTGTACTTACCATTTTCCCAAAGTTTATTTTTAAAATTACAGTAACAATTGAAATTGCTGGTCTACAATATCTGTAGCAAATTACATTTGATTGGTATCTACTACAGTGATTTATAAGTAAAATTCCCCCTGAGCTCGGCAACTATGACAGTTACTTTAAGATATGAATTGTTTACACTGCCCTGGCTGAATATACAGTGCTGATCTGTCAGATTGTAGAGTTATTATTTGACAAAAATGCCATAATTTACTGTTGAGAGGAGGATCACAGTGTTATAAGGAAGAGATGACTGTGGACTGCTCACAGGTGAACAAACAACTGAATATCTTTATTGCGGAATTCACAACACTCCTGAGGGTAGGAGCAAAGATCTTTTTCTGAGATCTTTTTTCGTCTGGCATGCTTTCACTGTGCAACTTCATGATCTCTGAAGGAATTTATGCTTTATTCCATCCTAGGCTTCATTGCCACAGAGGACCTGCTTTTGAATAAAATGCCCCAGAAGCTGACTGTTATGTTCTATTTAAAGCAAGTATCCCTTCAAGATGTACTTTAAACACTTTCTTAAATGCAAGAATTTATTCTTTCACAATCCTCTTTGATAAGTTTGTCATCAGTGTACTGCTCAACCAAAATCCCCCATTCTTTTGGCTGAGCCCTTATGGATGTAAATTCCAGATGCTGCAGGACTTGCTACGGGTTATTTGACATCCAACTCAGAGTAGATTTAGTTGTGATCTTTGCCGGAATACTTTCAGCTGAAAAATACAACATCCACAGTTTTCATATCTGTACAATAGCATAATAAGCATAAAAAAGTTTAATTTTTATTTGATGGAACACTTGATACCATCTTGATTTTATATTTTTTTCATAAACCAAACAAGGGGAATTCTAGTCTTCTAGAAGTTGCGTCACCAAGCTTGCTGATAGAATTACTCAAATATTTTAAGTGAAATTATTGTCTGGACAAACAGAACTCAAGTCCTATGAAGGAATTTTGATTGGTCCCTTAAGGGACTAATTAATAATTACCCTGTTTGTTAGTCCAAATTGGTTGCAAACTAACAAACCAGTCTACTGAACAGCTCCTAGACCTCTCTTGCTTTGAGTGTGCTCAATACTTAATATTTGGAATCAAAACTCTTGGAGGGTCAGTTAGGTGACTATAGACATTAAAAAACCCTCCAAACCAAAACCCCTGAAAAAATAAAACCAAACCTCCCTAATGAAACATATTTCCTACTAGAAAGACATGATGAGAATTAAAACTGTGCAGAATTTTTTTAAGCTGCTTTAAGGTTGTTGTATGTGATTTTTCCAGCTATTTTTCTAAATAATTGAAATATACAATCAAGTAATCAAGTACATAAAAAAACTGAGTTGAATGAGTACAAAGCTTTCTGTTAATGCACATTCTTGGATATATTAATACACCAGTGATGCTTATATTACATTTTATGCAATTTCTGACCTTTAAATGGTAAGAGAAGAGATTTATGTGGTACAACAGCAGGGTGTTTTAGTCCCATTGTTCTTTACATTCTGATGCTCTCACAAAAAGTAGGATAAAGCTTAAAGTTTACTATTGATTGAAATTTCTTTTTGCTGGGCCCAAGAAGCAAAGGTGATAGATAACTTCAGCAGCTGCAGTGACTTTTGGCTCTGGGACGAGCTGTATCTTGACTTAAGGAGATTTGTATCCCCCCAGGTTGAAAATATTCAGGAGACATGGGACACAATTGTGAACAGATTTGAAAAGGTCTTTCACTGAGAATTTCTGTGGTCATAAAACAGAGTAAACACAAGGTCATTTTTGATGTAGAAATTCAGATAAGCAGATGTGACTTTAATGAGGATTTTAGAAGAAAGCAAGGCATGCTGAGCTCCTGCTGACAAACTGGCTGGTTCCAAAACCAGGTTTAACCAAAATAGTAATCACTCTACACAGTTTTAATTAAAAGTTGCACTGTTCTCTTAAACTCTAGATAATGGTGTAATTATGTGAGTGGACAAAAATAAGTATTAAGAACCACAAGCAAGTTATTCAACAAGATGAATTAAATTATTACCTGCTAGTACAGGAAAAAATGTTGGCAAAGCTTATGGCACAACAACCAAAAATAAAAATTAAACTTACTGCAAAATAAAAGAAGGCCTTGTTTGTATAGCTACAACACCATATCTTCTGAGTTCACAATTCACAACATGTATTTCCAATCATAATGAATTTCTTTTACAGTGAAGTGTCTGCAAGTATATCATATGCATAGGGAGAACTAAGCAGCAGCTCAACTTTAAGTATTGCATTGTCTACAAGTACTTACCTTCCACTTGATAATCAACAAGAAAAAAATAATTAGGATGTTTTCTTTTTGAGGGGATAATAAATAGAACTACTAAATGCAGTCAGGCACAGAAACAAATTATCTTTGAAACCTCTAGAAATTCCTAGAACAACATGTGAGCAAACAATTATACACTGAAGTCCTTTAATAAAGTGCTTAAATCAGTGTTTCAGTCACTACCAAATGGGCTAGGCTTACTAGTGAGGCGTCAATACATCACAAACTTCACCTCTTAGCTCTGCTTGAAACTTGTAATAGGAAACATAGAGCTTCCACATGAGAGGGAAAGTAGCAGTTTTCAGACAGGGTAAATAAGATGAGAATCAGCACTAACGAGGTCTGGAGCACTGTCAGGTTTTTCAAATGAGCTTTAAAAAGAATAAGATCCACTGAACTTTGAAACCTGCAGTTAACCCCCCAACATTTTTAACAATGCCAGTGAAGAAACAGATCTGAATATTTGGGTACTCACTCAGACCATAATAATGATCAACAAATAATTTAAAATACAAATCTAACTCCCAGTCAAGCAGAAAAAAATTACATTAGTGATATGGAAGTGTCATTGGATGACACTATTATTTGCTATTCTCTTCCAAATTCTTTCAATACAAAAGAAGGCAAATCTAGGAAGACATGGAAACACATACATAAGATGAGATTGCTGATGAAAGTGAGGTTCTTTTCAGATAAGCTTGGTACACAATAGAGGATTTTGATCTCTACTTGACCTCCAGTAAAAGGTTTCAAAACAAAGTAGTTCCCTGAAAGACAGGATGAAATTCCTAAGTCTTGTTACACCAATGTTATCTTCTATTTCCACATACAAGCAAAAATCATTCATACAAAGCATAAAGTCAAAAGGGTGCATGAGGAAACTGCCAGCTGATAGTCTAAGAGTCTCACTTTAGCTTGCCTGGATGTAATGGCACAAATTCCCTTTCATTCTTTCATACCATGCACTGAGGTAGTTCTGGTTTGCAGAGCATAGGTTACTAAAGTGGAAAGGGCAGAGAGGAGTCACAGTACTTCACAGTGTAAGAATGACTTAAAATTACAGAGAAAAGAACAAGACGGCATCATCTAGGGTAATGACACAGAGTTGAGGAGACTGATAACACAAAATGAAGTAGATTTGCTGCTAATCTATATTGTTAATATTTTTATTTTGTTCCCACAAAAAGCAAAACCTATAGTCTCATATATGTGTCCTGACTACTATCATGGGGATCAAGATATATTTCCTTAGATCTACTTTTCCCTTCCTTTTTGCTTTTTTTTAAACATTAGCATTGTGGTTCTAAGGTAGAAAAATGCCTAAATTTATGTATATTTTTCTTTGTATCCTCTCTAAACCTGAAGTTAGACTCTAATTTTTATTTCTTTAATTAAAGCATTAGAATTTGCACTCTCAGAGTCAAAAACGTTTGCCTCATTCCCTTTACTGATACCTTCACCGTTTCAGTCCTTCACATTTTGCAGCTTTCTCAGTTCTGACCTTCACTCATTCAAAACTTGTGAAATGCTTATCTGAAAAACATAGCTTTGAAATGTTGCATCTGTCATGTAGTAACCTTTTTCTGGGTGAGGTGCAGTGACATGCCCTTGTTTTGAAAAAAAAACCCATCTTATCCTTCTCAATATTTTAGCTTTCCTTTGCAAGAACAGTTTGTAACTATATTAATCAAGAGTGACTACATAACATTTTAAATCCAATATTATTTTTAGTATTCTATATTCTGATAGCGACCAAAATTTGATGGGACAGTGAGAGCTTCCAGTCGATCAGAGGTAGGGCAGAATAAAATTATTTCTACTTTATACTTTCACAGAATGGCAGGGCAGTTGTCTACCACCTGAAATCTCTGCACGTTTCTCCACAGGAAGAAAGATGTTAACAGATAATAGCAGATATAGATTACTGTCAGACCAAAATTTTTTTTTTTTAATTTACAAGGAAACAGCATCACAGAATGCACATAACAAGAGGTGCCAGTATTGAGAGCTTTGCAATTTTTCTGTTTCATGAAATAATTTCCTTTCTTTAAAGACTAATTGAGAAACCACACACTTAATATCATAATGCATTTCACAAAAGAGGCATATCTGTTCAAATCCAAGATCTACATTCTAAATCTTGGACTTGGGCTGCATCTGTTTTTGATCCCTGTCATGCAGGTCAGAAGACATGCTCTGCAGATAGTTCCTTTTTAACGTCTCATATATACACCTTGTATATATATTACGTATATATACTCTTGGCATTTTACACTTTTGTATGTCATATTGAACCAGTCACAAACCTCTCATTTATGGCACACAGAGAAGTTTGACAAAATATGAACACCATAAAGTGCTTCATTTCTAGGCGTGGTAGCAAAGGTCCATCACCTAACCTTTGCAAAGGTCCATCACCTAACCTATATTTATTGACTTAAAATAGCATTAGAAAAATAATTAACCTTGCAGACATATCTGGAAGTATTAACAGCTGTTACTTGCTGATCTCAGTCTGTTCAAAGGGCCTTTTAAATGAATTTGTGTTTGTATTGCTTCCATTGAAGCAGTGTGCAAGCATCAACTTTTATCACAGCATCACAACGTGGGAGCCCATTTTAAGTGTGACTAAAAAGAAATATATATAACTATAGAATGTTACACAAAAGCTGAATTAAAAAGATTGCATATGTCATGATGCAAATACAGCATGAAGGGTGATAATTAGGTAATAGCCATAAAACTTCCTGAGAAACAGGAAAATGATTTAATAACAGGAAATGTGATATCTCAAGTCTCCTTCTGTCAGTATCCCTGGTTTTTCAATCGATCGTTATTTACCAGGGGACAAAATACACAAACAAGTTTAGGATTTATGTTATGTCATTGACCCTTTGTAAAGGTTATGGAAGTATTATAAGGAAGTTACACAATGCCAAGTCAGTCACTGACCCAGAAATATTGGACAGCAGTAATCTACTTGTGTTTGCAGAGGGAAATACCAAGTAGTAACATCCTGGTGGTTATATATGATCCTATTGAGGAAGATCTATTATTAACATATGAACAGCTGTTTACGTAAATCTAAATAATTGTGTTAATTTAAGTTGTGTAAGCTTATGGAAAGAGAAAATGGTAAGAAAGAAGAGATGCCCTCTATCTGCACTGTTGATTATTCTTAAAATAATTTTCCTCTAGGATTTCTGTGTGTGTGACCAATTTCCAGTGGGAGGTTCCTGATCTTTTTCTTAACATCAACTGCAGTTTGTGCCTTGCTATGTCAGCTTTTCCTCCCTGGAAAAGCTCAGCTCTAAGACTTTTAAATAGAAGGATGGAATATAATTAATTCTACAAGGTTTTGCATAAGTTTTATATTTTATTTACTATTATTTATCTTATTTCACAATGAGATCATAATAAGGACCCTGAGGTATTTATTTGGTGAAGTGAAATATGATCCTTTTATAGAACCAATTTTTCTAAGTGGCTCTGGAAATTCTGAAAGCTTAGTAAATTCACAGATTCAAGTAATATTAAGGAGAAAAGGATCATCAGGTTAAGTTAAGCCTGTGTAGCACTGGCCAGTAGAGTCTATCAAGTTAACCTTCTGATTCCTAATTATATTTTATCACACATTTCTTGCACCAAATGTCTAAATCACAACACTATGGAAATCTGTAAATTACATTTAAATTATCACTGTGATGATGCTAGAACTGAGACCTCAGGGCAGCAAGTGTCACACTTGTTTTGGCTGTGCTGGATAGTCCAAGTAAAAAGTCACCACCAGGCTATAAACAGCTATTTTTCTCTTGATAAACATTAACAGGATATTGGGGGCTATACTCTTAAAATATACAGCCCTTGTCCTCGTAGAGTTTCAGCCTAGAGTGGAAAAAGGTACACCAGAATCAGAGAACTGATGTGCTGCATAATAGGCATGACTCAACATATTAAATTAATGTTCTGTTTTGTTAAGCCTAACTTATATAAAATTGCTTCATGTTCATGAAGCATTTTTTTAATCCATTGGCATAGAAGTTTTCTTTCCAGCTAAAAGAGAAATCCACAGTAACATTCACTGAGGTGGATACAAGAAGATAGTAATTAGTGTGTATCAATGTTGGAGCAAATTTAAAATTCCACCAAGTTTTAATGAGGGCTTTGCCAACAACATTATGAGGCAAGTCTACTGACTAGGTTGTCCTTTAAAAACAACAGTACAAAATGCAAGTCCAGCTCTAAGACTCCAATCCTAGGATTTATATCCATCACCATTTGCTACCTTTTATTTTCTTACCATTTACCGTATACGTAAGAGATTAGTTAGTCTTAATTATAGAAAAATATCCTGCAGTGACTTTCATGTCTCTTTAAGGATTATTACTGACTTAACTTATATTTTTTGAACAGTTTTCAAAAGGAAAGTTTAGTCTCAACTTTTACCCCTAAAATGCATCCTCACTGCAGTCCTTTAAAGTCTGTGTGTGTGTAACAGACTTTTCTCTCTTTAGAAGTAGTAAATACCATTACTTAATGTCAAATAATTTAGATATGAAGACAGCATCCTAAAAGAAATAATCTCATAAAGCTGCTTCTCTTCTTTTTGTCCAGACACAATAATGAAAAATCTCATTCCACTCAAGCGCCTTAAAGACAACATTTAGGAAAATGACATTTTTAAATTCAGGTTAATTTGCCTCCCATAAATCAAATAACATGCTGATTCAGTAACTGGTGAGTAACTGCAAGTGCACAAAGTGAACTAATAATTTGTCAAAAAGAAGGTTTCAACCATTGCAAAGATACAATAATGTATTTTAATACAGTAAGTACAAAACAGTTCTAATTTGAATGTTCCTGAAATAAGTGAGTCATATATGGGAAGATAAGAATTTCTATATGAAACTAGTGATCCTCTCCAAAAAGTATTACAAGATTAGTCCACCAAAACCATGCTGAAAAAGTGATAGTTAATGTCCCTTTTTTATCTTAAACTAGTCACACGCATTCTTTCTACTTATAAAAGCTGTATATTGAGAAAACAGATCTATCTCATCACTTATTATGAGCTTGATTTACTCTGTATGCATCAAGGAGTAATTCTGTGTACTCATATTATTAACAGTATTTTCAGACACCCCACAATTAGTACTGTAAAAAAAGGTCTCTCAGAGACAGAAATTCCTGCTACTAGAAGACCTCTGGTCTATGATTCAGAGCTAAGAGTTGCTCTGGTAAGAATCATCTAGGACAAATTTTGGGATAGTTTAAATTGTCCTAGTGCCCACTGGATACATATTTTAATGAGTTCTTCAAGTGTTGTTTACATCCTGTAAATGAAGCACTAAAACTTTCTGTACAAAGAATATTGAATTTATAAATTAAGCTAGAATAAGCAAATAAAGTTGCTTGCAAGATCCACAACCAAATAATATGAAAAAGGAAATTCTTATAATTTTCATTTGAGTTATAAAATATTTCACGTGTCTCCTCATGTTCTGTATTTTTTGAAAGAGAAGTTTTTTAATAGATATTGAGGGGGGTGTTGGTGTCTGAGAGGAGTGTGTTTTTTACTAAAAAAACCAGTGGTCAGCAGCTATCCTTTTTATCTTTCACTTAATTCCAAGATATTTCAGCCAAGCAGAGTTTAGATTATCTCGGGCAACTTCAGTATAATAGAAATGCATCAAACTGGAAAATTAAATCCACATTTTTTTTGATATGACTTTAGACCTTGTCAAACCAGATCATTATAGCAGAATACAGAGGTCAGTTTATTATACATATTATTAATTATTATATTTATTATTGCATATACACATGCATAGACTTTGTATGAATTCACTTTGCTATAATCCAAAACATCAACCACCTTATACAGAAAAAGACAAATTCAGCCATACACTCTCTAGTTGCAAATATACAAAGAGAAATACGAAAACTCCTCTGTGCACCTGTTTTGGAAAAGAGCAGACACTTGTTTACCACCAGGTTGCTTCAACAGATGTTTTTACTCAATTTTATGATAGCTCCTACGTAGCCAGTATTAATTGTCACTCAGAGATTATGTCAAGCTGAAATGAATTTACATCTCACATTCTTGAATTACTCACATATAATCTTAGGCAATTTATGCCCATTTTGTGTAATAGACTCAGATCTGCCAATCCCAGTTTTTGGAGCTGGTACTTAGGGGTAATTTACCTTTTATAATTTTTACTTCCAGAAGGAAAGCATAGTTTAAAAGGCTGGAATTTGAGTTTTCATATCCTTTGTGCAGTTGACTGTGCTCCTCAGTTTGAAACATGTATTTTATCTTAACTTCATTATTCATTTCAAGAGGCAAGACAAATTCTATGGTCTTAATTCAATCTGTTGCTGATAGCCAAGCTGTATTACATAACCAACATTTGGAGCAATCTACTGAGATTTCTATTTTAGTCTGGAAGAATGACAGTCAATCCCAAAGACATGCAAATGGTACTTTTTGGTTCTTTCCTTCTCTGACCTCTGCTCTATTTCACATAGCTCAAAATCCCACAAAGTGGATGCTGTAATAAGGCAAGAATGGAAGAACCTGCTCAACTTAAAATCTCTGAGCTTATTCCAGATTTATACTTAGTATTTGAAGTCATCATTTAAAATTAATCCTTTTAATCTTTTTGTTTCAAATTTATTTTAAATCCAATAAACCAGCCAAAGTCCAGTCCTTTCTTTCTCCGAACATGCAAACCCTTTTCAGAGTCTCATGTCCCATCTGTTTTCCTGAACTACTGTGACCCTATCTTTATTCCATTCAGAACAAAGGAAATATGTTAAGAGAGTGGTAACATTGTTTCCAAAGAGGCAGAATAAAAGCAGCTTTGTTTACAGAAGTCTGGTGCAGAGCGTTCCTGAGCTACAAAGAAAACTTTGAGTAGCAGTAGGATAATTATCTCTATTTCTCCCTGGCAGAATACTAGTAGTAAGCATAATAGCAGTAGTAAGCAACTTTTAAAATTATAATTATTGTTGTTGTTATTATTATTAATAATAATATTATTAATAGTAATATTATTATTATTAATGTATACTTGCCTAAGACATTTATCATGCAAATAAAAACAAAATAACACAAGTTTAGTGTAAATCAGAGCTGGATCACATACATTTTCATGTCCCAGGGTCCTCCTATAAAGTCAGGAGTAATCCTTCCTCATTATACCAAACCTTCTAAAGAGCAAAAGACAGTTGTTTTAGTTTAAGATGAACCAGTAGGATTTCTGTGGCCTTCAACTGGAGTGGAGCCAGTGGCATGCCAGGCTACCTGGTGTGTCCTGGAACTTGCCAAGATATTGAAACTTTTTTGGACGTTTTAAGAAAGCGTCTGCAGAGTCTGTGACCTCTTTGTCTAGGTAAGCTGTAAGCTTATTTTAGATCAAGGAGAACAGCACTTATTTTCATCTGTAGTCTCTATTTTGGTGTCTATATGATTTATAGAGTGATTTATAATAGAGTACTTTTTGGCATCAGTGGATTAAGATGCTCTCTTGCCTTCTGAGCTCAGGCTCATCATAATTCTTCTAGTCATTTACTAGGTTTCTGATGCAAGGTTGACTTTCTAGAAATACTCATTTATCACTTTTAATGATTTCCAATGATTTGCTCTCCAGTAAGCCAAGTTGGTCAAAATCCTCAGGATTTTCTTTAATATACTTTGCTAAAAACATTTCCTTCCATAGAAGTTTTAATAGATTTTTTTTCTATACATGTTGCCAGTTTCAAAGATGGTGACTTTTTTAGGTATTAAATCCCCTCACCTGTTATCTATTAAAGTATCTCTCAAATTCAGTATGAAAAATTTTAACACATTCCACTGTTAATACACAACCAGAAAATAAATAGATTGCTCTGTGAGAACTGAGCAATATCCCTACTATATCTATTTCTATCAACTCTGATTAAATAACCATACATTAAGAAATCATATTACATAGCTCATCAGAGTAAACTAATGAAGAGGATTTGTAAGTATCTTCAGTTTCAGTATCTTCAATATCTTTTTCGCCTTTTTCCAAATTCCTTTGTGCTGTTTCACTTTTAGTCAAACAAAACAACACAAAAATGATCACAAATTATCATTTTCCTTGGAAGTAAAGTTGTTTATATTTTTTCCTCTCAATTATCTGCTAAAAATCCTGATTAAATTTTATCAAAGTGACTTTAAATAGGACAAGTATAAAGTATAAAAGGACAAGTAGATTCCTGAATTTTTTGAAATACAAATTTCCTCAAATGAGAAAGAAAACATGAAAGGCCAGCAAAATTTATGCTAGATTCTTCTGTTGTTAGTATTTATCCATATTTTTTATTTATTTTCAAAATCAAGCATGCAAATTCCATTAGCTCAGTGCTGACATGTAGGAAATAATTTTTTCATGTCTTAGTAATATTATACATAAAAAAATCTTATATTTTGATGCTGGTAATAATGGTGATTTATATAATAATAATAACAAAACAATGAACTGGGAACTTGATACTGCAATTAAAACACTTATTTTCCAAAATCTAACCTGTTGCTAAGAATGTATATAATATCCATTCCCTCTGTTCCTAAAAACAATTCCACCACGTTTGATTGTTAGTCCAGTTTGACTTCTTTTCATTCAGGATAGAATGTATTTATCCTGATATACTTTAGAATGAGCAAAGTGAATATTGGCTTTATTGTTTTGTTTTTAACACTTCCCAATTCAGTACTTCCACTTTAGAGCATAGACTTTTATGCCAAGATATATGGTGCATTAAAATATCAAGAGAAGACTGTAGGAGCTCACAGGCCATTCTCACTTTCTTGGCACATGATATATTCTCCTTTTATATTTGAAATATGAGATTTCCATAGAAAGAGACAGAGAGTTACACTTTTAAAGCTCCAGTTTTTGAGACCTTTGGAATAATTCTATAATTTCATGTAATTATTGCCATTTCTATTCCATCCCTACTGCTATATGTGTAAGGGTTGTGATACAAACGAGGTGTTTTATTCAATGAATCTTGATATATATCTTTTCTATTTTACTGATTCCTCAAGTACCTCTTCTGAAATGTCTCAGCTAATCACAAATCCTAATTATGACTTTAAGATACACAATCTATGAGACTCAGACATTTTAAATTAATGCAATTTAATAGAACACTTACTTTCTCATTAGCAGAGATAAATATGCATGATCATAAGTGTTTTGTATGCAGGTTATATATTCAAAACTTGTCCCTAAAGGCTGCCCTTAACAGAAGTTCTTTTTTTAACAGCAGTGTTAGAGATGAAAACAAGATATTAAGTTTACTTTTATCCTTTTTATGTCTTTTCAGTCTGTACCATGTTTGACCAAAAAGTTCTTGTTTTTTTATTTTTTTTTGCAGATTTCAGCAAGATTATACAGCAACAGGTGGAAGCCTGGTAAGTAAAAAAGGAATAAAATCCAGCCCTTTGGACTGATCAGTTCAATTTTCCAATATGGCATTCTATAATGTTCATTACCTCAGCAGATAGTATGGATTTCTCATAATAGAGATATTGTATTATGGGCAAAGAAATTCAACATCTATATTTGAGATCTTGCAGTTTCTATCTATGACATGATTCTGCTCATCGTCTGTTCTGTGTGGAAATGGCAGTTAATAGCTATCCTATATAATAAAGAACTAGGCAAATTATCTTAGTGAAATAAACTTACAGTCCCATGTAAGAGACTGTAAAAAAGGTACATAGAAAGGCCATTTTTCCATTTAATCCCTTAATGCTTTCTCCAGTATTGAAATGAAACATGGATTGGAAGAGGCCAGCTTTTCTGGTGGCTTGTGTCCCCTGTTAGCCAGGGGATCTGGCCCAGGCACGAGTTCATGAAAGGCAGGTCCTGTTTGACCAACCTCATCTCCTTTCATCACCAGGTGATTTGATTTCTAGTCAGGAATACGTAAGAAAGGTCAGGAAGAAAGATGACCCAGCTGCAAAGTTATTGTGAGAATAAAGCTAACTTTGGAGCTCTCATGCTGAGCATACCCTTAGTGCTTGCCATTCAATCAAGTCTGATATTCATTAAGGAAATTAAGTAGGGTTTGGGGGATTTTTTTTAATGGCATGATTTGATAATACCTCCCAGTCCTTCCATCTGTCTCATTCACTTATTTTTTTGTTCTTTGGAAGAAATAACTGGTACTCAAAACTGACTGCTCCAGGTACACTTGGAAAATGCTCAAAATGTTTGTTTATAACATCTTAAAATGCACTTTCTATGGTAAAAGAAAAATTGTTTGTAAATTACCATGCAGTAATTATGACATTGTTCTTTCTCCTTTGCAGAATGATTCAAAAAATTTTCTTGAGAAATCAGAGGAGTAGAGAGGTGCCATGCCATGTAAGGTAACAATCACCAATTTATAGTGTTTAGCCTTCTGAACAAGAGTAAATATCTTTATGTGCTAAATAGCCACCAACTCATCATTTTGGGCAGGAAAAAGAACAGTGAATGCAGACTTTATCACATGTTCAGTAAAGTTAATTACACTTTTTCAACAACTGAGATCTACTTTTAACCAACTATGAAATACTGAGCCTGTCAGTTCTCTCTCCAGCATCACCTTCTGCCCTGGCACACTTCTTCCCTCCTTAATGTGGTAGTGAAAATCAAACTGACAAACCACTAAGAAGGACACTATATAAGGAAAACAAAACCACCAAAAAACCAAAACCAAACTCATCAACAAAACAAAATTTAAAAAGTAGAAAGAAAAAAACCAGGAAACACCAAAAAGTATTACAGCCAAAAGTAATGGGTTGGATAATTTGAAAATAAGGTCTAAAGTCCATGTTTCATGAGTGTTAACCACAGAGTAATTTCCACTGACCTCAATTTCATCACTGCAGACAAGTTCAACCTTCATTATCGTTACAAGTCCACCCTGATAATCTTACAGCCAATGCCAAATCCATTGCCTCTGTCTGTACTCTGTGCACAATGGCCCTCCTGTACTTTAGGAATAATTCACAAGCATAAGAACAGGTGAAGGAAAGAAAAAAAAAAGACCATAAAGATCTATTCTCTGACATTGAGAATAGATTTGCATTCAAGGAGGTTACAAAGGAGGTTACTGACTCTGAGAATGCAATGTGGGGTGAAAAGGACTTTGTATTTTGCAAGGGTTCTTACCATCATATCAGTTCTTCTGAGGAAGAAAGGCAAAATTTTCACAGGTCCTGACACCTGAACATTTCTGCTTTCTGCTTAGAACTTTCCCCCTGTTTGACTTAACTTTTTTATTCCAAGTTAACTATGGATGTGCAAGTACTGTAATTAGATGATGATATTGTTACATTAAAATCACGAAAAACTCCACACAGGTGAAAATGCTATTTCAGGATTGAAAATTAAATGTTCATGCAAAAATTTTAATGCAATGTATGTTATTAAGTCATACTCTTGGGGCATGAATGTCATGTTGGGTACATGTAACACAGTTCCCAACAAAGTAACGGAAATGGGCAAACAGAAGAGCAGGAATAATAGGTCTTCAAGATTTTTCTTTGCATGACAAACAGTTTCAGTTTCCTATTAAAGTTTCTGAGAAATATATTTCAACTTGTCCGAAGAGATTAAAAAATCATATATATATATATATATATATAGACATAAATATATGCAATTTTATTGATGTTTTAAGTGTTGTGTCTATGTGTGTGTGTGTCTGCTGTGACATATTTTTATGTATAAGTTCTTGATGTATAATGACAAAAAAAAGAATCATATGCCTGATTCTTCTTTAGCTTTAATTCTCAGTTTCTTGATAAATAGTAAAAAAAATTTATATTGGGAAATGTTATCTTCAGTGTTATATTAATTTGTTTTTCGTTCTCCCATTGTTTTGTTTCTGTGACTTATTTGATTTTTTGCTAGGTCCTCCCCTCCCCTTCCACGTTTTGGGGAAAAAAAAAAAA
>VZTJ01001552.1:15549-26878 GCA_013397795.1 Orthonyx spaldingii | reverse complement strand
AAAAAAAAAAAAAAAAAATCACACAATGGATCTTTAATTCCAGAATATTAAAATTTAACAAATATTGGTTCTTAAATTCAAGACCATTAGTGATGAGGGAGACGGAACAGAAAATATAGTTGAAATACCCTTTGAGTTTTTGCATCATGAAATTTCACATTATTTTCACGTCTTACATTATTAAGAGTGTTGAAAATTGTAAAACCCTTATGAAATAGGTATTTAGAAAGAGTGTTTTACCTGTCGTTGGCAGAGAGTCAAGATTTGTTTCTATTTTAGCACTTCACCTTCTGCTAAAGAAAGACAGATTTTATGCTAGAATTAATTTTTCTTTTGGAAAAATAAAGTTTGATTCAAAGTAATTTTAGAATGCTCCACCTCAAATTAAGTGCCTTTTGAGGAGAAGGAGAAAGAAACAAGTGAATACTTGACTTTTCAAGAACAATGACTTGTTGAGTGAAATGTGTTTGGCCAGAAAATGGTATATTACACATAGGTCAGAGTGTAACTGTTAGCAAAGCGATCTTCTGTTGCACAAAGAAAATCAAACTTGAACTGACTCATGGTGAGTCTCACACATCATCCACACACACATATACCTTTATGAAAGGAGCAGATATCATGATATAAGTTGATAAATCTTGTAAGGCATAAAATCACAGAAATCAGCATTTGGCACCAAAGGCCTTATTTGTTTTGCATAGTGACATTCTTCATTGTTCTCATACAAGTGAAGCACATTAAAGTCTTCTTTTGCATGGCTGTTAACAGTTAATTCCACTAGCTCTGCTAACAACAGAAGTTTAGGATGTACTAATATGCCTCAGCCTTGCCAAGAGATCTGTGATGACCCAGAGCTAGTGGGATTAGTTATTTTTACCAGTTTGTATGTGAGAATCTTAATATCAGAAAAAGACACATTTATGATGTCTGATGGTATATCTTCAGAGGCTTCAAGATTTGAACTCTAAGGTTCAGTCTTGAATTTTTTAGAAATGTAGTTTAGAGTAAGCACATACTAAGAGGTTGATGGCATTAATAATTGTGTATAGTTACAGTTTGTCAGGACGAGAAAGAGAGGAGGAACGTGAGAAAGAATTTTAGCATTCCTTTTAGGATAATTTGAAGCAACACATGCTTGTAAATGCACTTTTCTCCATTTTGATAATTCTGTATTCTTATTGAGTCAACCAATCGTAAAATTCGGCAAGCAGCTTGATACTTGTCAGACACTTGGGACTTAACCTAGATTCACCAAGCTTTTGGTATATTAAAGACACAATCAGATATTTTTACAAAAAAAGTAGGCACAGGTGAAAAAGAAGCACAGCTGCTACTGCCCCACGGCTGTATTTATTGAGTCCAATCTTAAATTGCGTGACATCTCCAAACAAAATAAGTAGAAGTTATTTTAGATAAAGATCCCAGTGGCTAACTTGCTTTAATGAAAGATGTTTCAAAAGATAGAAGAATCGGGAGCAAAGAAGAGAAATGTGCTATGTGAATTATCAGGTAATTGCTTCAAAGGTAAACTTGTAAATTTCTCAAGTGGCCTGACCAAAGTCGAAGAAAAAATTGCTCAATGGATCTCATTTGATTTCAATTTTATTGCTTCTATGACTATGGTTTGGCAAAATATGAAGCTTTTTCTAGACTGTTATTTGTAATTATTTCAATCTGAATTAAAGATATTCAGAAGTTTCCAAGATTACTCTTTAATGTTTTTCAGATGAAACCATAACTCTATTTCTAATAACATCAAGAAACAGCTTCTAAAACTAGTAAGTTGTGCTTGTTTCCCCCTGGTTGGAAAATGTAAACAAATAGACCACAAAGCTAACAAAAGCAAGAACAAGTATAATAAACACACTGATACTTAGAATATGGTTCTATATTATGGTTTTAGAGTGCACAAACTTAGAAAAGTATTTAGGCTCAATGATATGAAAATCTGAGACTCAGCAAGAAGAACAACATATGAATCAGAGAAAATACAGTGAAAATATTATTTATAAATAGCTTAAAAGAAGAGTCAAGCAAAGTTTTCTGATTACTGGCAGGGACAGAAAACTGACAGTGAGAGCCAATGTCTGTAAGATTTTTTCACTCAAGTCATCTTTCTGTGTTGGAGTATCAGATTATAACACTATCAATAAGTGTATATGGATTTAAGGTTCGATTAAAAATTTTCAAAGCAGTCTATCTTAAGAAATTTTTCCCCTGTCACTCCGAGAATTCACCTAACCTGTTAAACCTTCAGGAGTTTCCTTGAAGCTCCTGTAGGACAGGTGAGATGCCAGAAGACTGAAACCTGAGCAAGCCTAGTAACATTCATTAGAAAGATTTCTGAGGTTATAGACTAGTTAGATTAACTTTTATTCCTAAAAAATAACAGAACTAATATTAAGTATCTACCATGAAAGATCAACCAAAAAGTATTCAAAAATCCCATTAAGCTAAAAAAGAAAAACATTTTATATATTATACACTTAAGTATATTTGAGCTACCTGGGTTTTTTTAAATCTTTACAGTTGTGTGACATCACTGCAAAGTGATTTGTACAGGTGATAGGAAAGGCCAAATTCATAGAATAGCTAACAATGCTGAATTGTCAAAGTGGAAACATATATCAAATCCATTGTAGCCTTTTGCAGGAAAAATACCTCAAACCCTCCCTTTCCCTTCGTGATGCAGAAAATTCACCAGTTTAAGCAACAGGTCAAAGGTCCTTGCTGTGTTTTGGATTGCCTGGTTCTGGTATTACTCAGTATTGAATTTATCATTAATTTTCAGGATAAAAGTAAGAAATTAGAAATTGCAAGTTCATTGAGGGTCAGAATAAGAATACAAATAAACTTTTTTATTGGCATGCTTTCAGAGGGACACAATACTTAGTGGATAGCTAATTTATGGGTAATTGTGTCTGGGCATAAGATTGTATGAGTAGAAGTATATTTTCATGCATCCTGCTGCTAAAGATTCATTTAGAACTCTTCAATGTTTCATGTTGAAAAACATTGTCTGCTGTTTCAGGATTGTGTATCTTAAAATATTTCCTTTGAATTTTAATTTAATTTAAAATACTTTAGAGAAACATCAGGCAATTCAGAAAATTTATCTAGAAAATTTGCGGTAACTTATGGTTACAAAAGTCAGTTTAAGAGCTTTGCAGATTGTATCTATTTGTTTTAAGATTCCTGCATTCAGATATACATTCACAGTATGTTCTTATTAAATATTTGCAAAATGCTTCAAATAAGAGTTCTATAAAATGCTTTACCTGTTAATGTAAAAGTTGCTGTACATTCGAAATGGACATCTGATGCCAAAGTGGCACTTTCAAGCCAAATAAGGGTCAGTGGAGGACACTAGGTTTTAGTCTTGACTTTAAAGTAAATGTTTTCAATTCTTACATATGCCCACTAAACAATGCCCACTAAAAGTCAGTAATTATGTTTATCCACCTCAATTTTTTCTTAATGATAGCAGGTAAAATAGTATCACATCAGTCAACAATAAATGTTCACTCTTGTTTGTCTGAACAACAATTTTGGACAAAATTTCTAATTGTAAGCTAGTAAATATTTGTCAGTACCTTATTCTTTTTGAACATATGTGCACCTTTGCCAACAATGTCAACAGGAGTTTTAATGTTTGATCTATTCTCAACTTTTATTTGGCAGTGAGCTACAGCCAGCTCATGTCTGGTATAACAGTCTTTCCTATATATATATATAGATATGTGATCTTTCCATCCATGTAAGGGAGACCTTTCTCCTTCAGATAACAGATTTAGTTAGGATTCTCACAAGTGCAAGATAGCTATCTGTCAGTTTCAGAGTCTTTATCCCCAGATCCTTTCTACATCTCTTGGAGTTAACTAATCCTTTACTCTTCTTCAGGTGTCTTGTCATAGAGGTCAAGATAAGTGTCAGGAGTATATTTCTACCTCTTATCTTCCATGAATTCTGTGGATTTTCTTCCTTTACTTAGCAGATTATTTTCATCCCATAACACTTTTTCATCATATTTTAAAATCTCAACAGCTCTGCCTGAGACTGCTCCTCATATAGTCTGCTGCAGCAGTTGTTTCTAATTGTTTTTGTCATATCAAGGATTGATAATTAAAGTTTTCATTAACCTTTTCTAAGCTGCTGCCAGGTGGGTCATACATGTGTGCTTTCTGGGACTGTGTGTTTCTGTTCCCTAGTAGTCACTGTGAAAAATGACATCTGGAATCACTTACACCAAAAGTTGTGTGGAGAGAAAAGGAATCACTAAAATGAAACATAGGAAAGATTTTCAATCAAGAATAGGAGGCCTTTCCTGTTTCATCTTTGTTTTGAAAAGGAAGTAGGAATTTACTCTTTACCCACAAGGACAAGCCATTGTAGAATTTTGCTACCGAAACTGTCCACATCACAGACTGTGATGTTAGTGTTATTGAGGAAAAATAATACTATGTCTCACTCCCAGTATTGTTTACCTGGTCATAGAGCAGTGGTAATTATATTACATCAATTTACTTTTCCATACGAGATTCAGAAGCTTGAGTTGATTGAACAAAGACATAAAATGTGTATAGTATGAATAATATGGATTTAAACCTTTAGGGTTTTTTTTGTTGTTTGTTTTTTTGGGTTTTTTGTTTTGTTTTGTTTGGTTTTTTGGTTTTTTTTTTTGGGTGGGTTTGTTTTTTGTTTTGTTTTGTTTTAATGTCTTAGCCCTGATTGAGAAACAATGAAGTGAACAGAAGTGAATCTGCTACCCTTACTCCCATGCTTCACAGATATACCCCCATACAACTGAATTCCAGGTTAGATACTGTGACTGAAACACAGTTTTTCACTTTTGGTTGTTCAGTAAGTTCAGATATGGTTTGAATGGTACACAGAAAGGGAAGGAATCACTGATACAATGTGAAAGATTATAGCCTCTGACAGGGAAAGAGCTAAACTTTAGCTCAAAATTCTCAAAGCTGTTCTGAAGCTCAATGCCTACTGTATCTACTGTGACAAAGAAAATGGCTTTTCAGAAACAGAAGGGATTTTCAGAATCACTTAACTCAGTCGGAAAACTGAGCGTCAGCTCTTCTAATGATAATGTCACTGGCTGTGTGCCTTAAGTATAGCACTGGCTCTAGGGTGTAACTGGTCTCAATTCCTGGAATGGAAATGATTAGGTTTAGTGGCTACAAAAACAGAGGAGAAAACCCCCTTTCAGAAAAGCAAGAAATTATCCTTGAGAATACTTCAAACTTCCGCATCATCTTTAACAAGTGGATAATCATCTCTAACAATTCTCTTACAGTCTAATAGGTCTTCCTAACAACCTCATCTGTCTGTTACAAGCTGACAGTAATTCCAATTTTTGCATAACTGACTTTAGCAGTATAGCAAATATAACTGTGTTCTTGTGCATATTTATGAATATAATTTTCATTCTGTTTTATTTGAAAAACTTCTTATCAGAGATTCAGGGTTTCAACAAAGCTGAATGAAAGCACTACAATGATTTATATTAGCTCAGTTTGTGATTTTCTGGTATCATTAAATCATGAAAAGATTTTTATAAGTCTCTATGGTTTTCTTTATTAAAAATGACAGAAACATTTGGAATAATGTTAATTAGATTACACTGTGTAGTTTTCCCTCACTAGCTTCAGCTCCATTCTGTACTGTATCATATAATGGACTATGACTTATGATACAGCTTTGAGAAAATGATATTTGCTACTTTAAACTTGATGTCTACATGTAATCCATTCTAAGATCTGTCATAAGATGAACTGTCATAGTTCAGAAGAGTGGATGAAAAATAAATGGGTAAATGTTTCTGCTGCTAGCTTTTCTGTATAAGATACATTGAATATAATTTACAAAAAATTAAAAACATGAACAATGCTGTCATTTGAAATATATGCAGATTGTGAATACCACATTTACACACCACTGGACCTGAGCAGATTGCATTATTCAACACGCTTTGAATGGAAACCATCTTGCAGTCAACTCTTTTTAATACAAGTCAGCTTTCAAAGTGAGTTTCAGTATCCTAAAGTTTCACCTGACTGTAACCCATTTATCATTTCAACTGCCAATGTAATTTAATCTAATTGCTTCATTACCTTGACCTAGCAGTGTTCAATAGTTTGATATTTTATTTGGTTTTATTTCTAATTTTATCACAATCACAGAATCACAGAATATGTTGAGTTGAAAGGAATCCCCAAGGATCACTGAGAATGGCTGCCTTATAGTGTTAACTGAGTACTTTCTAAGTCTTTCAGCAATATGAAACAAGATGTTGGTCATTGGCAATATTCTTCCTACTGACACTCAGACTATATTAATACATATATACATATGTATATGAAGAGGACAAATATGAATATGAATATGAAATATGAAGAGGACAAAATAAGAAAAATAAAGTTACATGCAATTTAAAAAAACAAAGCCAAAACCAAACCCAAAACAAATCAGCACTAGTAATCCAAACAGTTTCTTAGTCTGAACTCTTTCACTAAGTTGATGCATCCATTGAAAACCACTACAACTTAATGACCTCTCTTTTGGGTTTTGCTTTTGGTTTAAGAGCAGCAATTACCCAGCTCAGTAAGTAGTCTTTAAAAAATTGCTCTTCGATGTAAAATAGAGAAGAAATTTTAGGTAAGGGAAACCTAATTTCCCCATCTTGTCCAGTGTGGTGTGTTAGCCTTGACTGAGGGCCAAAATCCCAACCAGCTGCTTGCTTGCTGCCACTCCTCAGTGGGACAAGTGAAGAGAAAAGGAAAGAGATTGCTTACTAAATACTCTCATGGACAAATCATACTTGATTTGGGGAAAATTAATTTATTTCCAATTAAAATAGATTCAGGTAGAGACAAATGAACATTAGAGCAATATCTGACCTCCCCACTCTCCCAAGTTCAGCTTCCCTGCAGACTCCTCTACCTCTCCCCCAACCGAGTAGCATGGGGTCAGGTGGCTTGTAGTCAGGACACAGCAGTTTCTCTCTCCTTCTCCTTTCTCCTGACACTTTTCACCTGCTCCAGTGATTGGCTCTCCTTCTCCTTCTTCTCACACCTTCTCTCACAACTTTTTTTCTCTCTTGTACGTTTTGTTATACCCCGGTTGCAAATGTTTTAAGTCACTCAAAGAATCACCAGTAAAGATATTGGCAAAAGTAGCATAATATTAAAGTGAAAGCATGACAAAGTTCATTGGCAAGGTTCACTCTACTACTTACTACATATTTAAAAGGCCCAGAGAGAAAAATTGGACTAAAATCTAAAATAAATCAATCAAAAAATTAAAATCAATGTAAAGGGATGCAAAGCTGAGGATGGAAAAAGAGTAAGGGTAGGAAAGGGTAAGGATAAAAGGGAATAAGGGAGAATCTCCTTTGAGTCACAAAGATCAGAATGGACTCCCTTGCCAAACTTAGTCCTGGATCTGACCAACAGTTTTAAGGTGGCTTGTTGGACAGCTCAAGTTTCTGGGAACAGACAGTGTCTCTGATAAGCTCAAGAGCAGCTCAGCCCAGGTGCTGTTCATCAAGGCCAAGGTCTAATGAGTATTTCTGAGCTCATAGTGTGGCCCAAGGGGAAGAGGAGAGTGTTGTTCAAGCACTCCCCCTGCACCGCCTCCAGCATTTCCTGGCCATTCTTGAATATTTTTTCCCAGAGGTGTTGCCATGGTGGTTGCTGGACTCAGTTCTGTTGGAACCAGCTGTGTCAGGCATGGGGAAATGGTGACATCTTCTTATGGAGGCCACCCCTGCAGCACCCTGCTGCCAGCATCTGGACACCTGCACCCAGCACAGTCAGAAAATCTCCACTTCTTAAGAGCCCCTAACTCTTAAAAAAGGTGGTTTTGGAGTCAGTTTGTGCACAGATAATGGTTTTTCTGTTCAGTATCTCCTCTGAAAAAAGGTTATGCCTTCTAAGCTGTATTTTATATCCTATAAGAAAATAAATTACAGGCAGATAAAATAATCAATAAACCCTTTTCTGTTTACTGTTGTAAACTATCATGCTGTTACTTCTCATTATATTTCAAGAGCGTCCTGATATTAATCTTTTGAATCTTTTGAAATAAACATATATAATTTAACCACCTTTCCTGTCTGTAACAAAAATCTAATTATTTTTTATTTCACAGTAATATCTTTCCATGAAGAATAGTATCCTTTTGGCCTGATAATACCCTTAATCTCCATTTTTCATAATAGCAAATGCTGAGAGCTTCCTGACAAGTAGATGATGTAATTAAGGTTACATTTCTTCACCAGTGCCTGTGGTTTTGTTCATAGTAGACATGCACATTTTATGTCACTGAAGATTAACTATTATAGTCTTTCCCAATGACATTTGTAGCTAAGCACATTAATATTAAAGGTCAATGTGCCTTTAAGTGGATCAATAAGAACTTGACAGTATCATATATAATCATGGTTTTTTATCATACCAGATTTTGTAGGGTTTGATTATGTTGTCCTCCTCTTTCTCATTCTTCTCCTATACAGTAAAGAGAGCAGAAAGCAAGAAGAAGACTATTCTCAAAAGAGCAATTCAGAATTATAGTCATTGAGCTTCACGGAATGAATACATTGGACTTGCCTACGATCTATAAGTATGTAGGTATCTGAAAATGTAGAGACAAAACAAATGCAATTCTTTTATTACCAAAAAATGGCATTATCAGTAAAAAAAGAGGAGGAAATAAGGGGAGTTTTATTTAAGTATTATAAATTTTTTCTATAAATTACAAGTTTTTTCTCTAACCATGAGGATACTCAAGGTGACTGTGGAATGTCCATTTTTAGAGGTACTCAAAACAGGATTCAAAAAGACATTGAGGAATATGATCTAAATTTAAAGTTATGCCTGATTTTGAAGTTGACCTTGGTTTGACGAGGGGATTGCTCCAGAGATTGCTGCCTATCTAAATTAATCTGTGAGGCTATGATTCTAACAGCTTACATCCTGAACACTGAGTGTCAACAAATGTTATTGCCATCAACAGTCCTCAGCCTTATTTTCACTATCTGGTTTTTTTTTTCCACCCTATAATGCCTAGGAAAATATTGCCACTATTAAATCTCACTCTATTTTGAGAATAGAGATGAGCCAACTATCCTAAATATCCTTATGCTTATTGTTTCCAGTTCTGTTTTTGGTTTTGTTTTGTTGTTTTGGTTTTTTTTTTTTGGGGGGGGGGAAGTGTTGTACTTTTCATGTCAGAGATAGATTAATTTTTTTGCCTTAAAAGCGCATAAAAAACTAGTATTGACATTATATGTTAATCAATATAAAGAGTATTTTTAATAAAGATGGAAGTTTATCTGCCTCTGTCAGTCTCATTCAAGCAACAGCAATTTAAATCAATGTTTGTGTTGATTTTCAGTAGGTAATTGCTCTTGATGCTCATTAAAGGTGCTCCTCTGCTGACCACAGAGTGTCCTCAGAAACAATTGCAGAATCCAGATCAGAGAATATTTGTTACTGAGAAAGCAAGCACACTTCTATTTGTGATTAAGACAATTTTCAAACATCTTGTACCATTGAAAATGTCTTTGAAGGGAATGCCTGTACTTGGCAGCTACCAGCTGCTGTTGTAATTCTTTTATCAAGACTCCCAGTTGATTCTTTGAAACTGCTTAAACAAGAATAATAAGCCTTGCACCAATACATGGACTCAGAATATACAGAATGGTGGTCTTGGTATGATATGCACAGCCCATAATATGATGGTGATACATCTTATCCATCAAGATCCATAGTAGAATGACAGCAATATGCCATAAATCCATTTTAACTTTAGATGAAATTCAAAAACATAACTCCATGCTAGTGTGTTTCTTGTCATCTGTAATTCCCTGGTGTGTGAAGTGAATGAAGAACTTGTCAGGAGAAAAATTAATTTGACATCAAAAAGAATAACTTCTAAGTGAACATGATAACTTTGCAGAATCACAAAGATGACTGATTTTGTGCTATTTATCACCCAATCTTCATTTAATTGACATTTTTTGTTTATTTTTAACTTTGCTCTCATGCTTGCATCCAGCCATATTTTGTTGGTCTCAAAAGTTATATTTAGTCTTTCAAATATTGCAGCATTTGACTTTACCACTTTTAAGAATTTTCATCTTGTGATTCCCAAGTTTCACTGATTCAAGAACCTTGTACTCTTTCTGAATAGTGTGCAGTACTAATGGGCAATTCTGTTAACATTACCCACAAACAGTGTCCCTATTGTTTGTAGTATCTGTCATGTGCTATCATTTCTTTCAAAGCTCTACTGCTGACACTTGGTCTGCCTTTGATTTAAGACTTCTTGTGAAAGAATTGTCAACAGTTGGTACCACAAGTTATGAGATACAAAATAACCTGAGCCTGATGGTAAAAAAATGCTCATTAAATTATGGTACTCTTTTAGAGCTACAAGGTTTGCTTGACTGCTCTTTGTCCTAGTCCATAATAGTAGGCTAAACCAACTAAAAATGTCTACAGGAATTTTTCTACCACATCACATTCTGTGAATGACACTCTTCTCTCATGTGTATAGCTATCAACTAAAGATTTGAAGAAAAACATAAGCAAAAAAATCCTCAGTTTGCAAGGGCTATATTTTAGAATTCTGTACAGACAAATTAGCAAATTAGCACTTTTGCACTGCCAAATTGAATAACCTTGAAAAACAGCTAATGCTCACCACTTTTCCTTTGCAATTTCCCTTCTTTTCTGACTTTCAGTCCTACTTCAATATGATTTAGTTTTTAAATAAGATCAGAAGATTAAATACACTAAGCATTCCTTTGGTTTCCTTTTTTCTTTTCTGAAATACTGAATAGTCACAATATTATTTTAATCTCCTGGGCAACAGATAAAGACTTTTTTTTATCTTTCATTTAAAAGTAATTTCTGCCTTTCTAGAGGTTCCTTCTTCTCTGCTTTTGAAGAAATATATCTTCCCAGTATTTATTAAGATTTAAATGGATTAACAAATCCAAAGTTCCCAACAGGAATTTCATTGCGCAAAGATCTATAGCTACTCCAAATCCTTTCAGTTTAGAACTGTTCAACTGCGAAAACCAAACAGCAGGAATGTATTATAACTTCAATATTCCCTGATGGTTCCATAGTGTTTAGAGCTAGGCCTACTAGTATTAATATTGCTATTAAACTTGTATTAATCTCCTGAAGATCTCATTTAAATGAAGAAAAATAAATCACATCAGAATCAAAAAGGAAAGGGAAGAGGGAAGAGGGAAGCAGGAAGGGGGAAGGGAAGGGAAGGGAAGGGAAGGGAAGGGAAGGGA
>VZTJ01001552.1:0-15296 GCA_013397795.1 Orthonyx spaldingii | reverse complement strand
AAAGGAAAGGAAAGGAAAGGAAAGGAAAGGAAAGGAAAGGAAAGGAAAGGAAAGGAAAGGAAAGGAAAGGAAAGGAAAGGAAAGGAAAGGAAAGGAAAGGAAAGGATTACAGAGAACACATATAGTCAGTAACCTTGAATTCTGTGCAAACAAAAGTCTCAGCTGGAGAGTGATTACCAAAATCTAGCCTGAAATAACTGTGAACTATCCGTCCTTTTGAAGGAATAAGAACGAGGGTGAGAAAGATTCAGAGCTGTTTTTTAGGGATTGTGGGGATTTCAGTCCTGATACTTAGCCCAGTAAGCCATGCTTCTAGGACTAAGCATTTAATCCATTTACAAAATTTGTTTCTGGATCCAAATTTATGAAGTGCATTAAATGGATAATCCTTCCTTAGTCTGTCAAATTCTTTTCTGGCACCAAGGAGAACAGGAAGTGTTGCTAGTCATTTTTAAGTTAATATTTATCAAGATTTCAGAAAGGTTAGCCATTTTCTAAAACATTTTCTGTCACTGAATTACACGTTACTTGGATATATAAAATCAGAAACAGTACTTATAATTTTTACTGTAAGTGTTAGATGAGAAGTTAGGAGCTCTTTCTAGTCTTATATTGCTTTAATTAATAACCTATTTTACAAAAGCAAGGACACTTAAAGGAGCAGGTAATACAAATTGTATGATTTTCCTGTGAAACACTGCTTTGAAAAGCACAAATATTTCTATGCTATAGAAAAAAGTTCTGGTTGTCTTTATTAACAGGATTGGGGTATGGCATATTAGATAGGTTTTTTTTCTTTTTTATATTTGTTCTTAGTTTTAAAACATATCTATTTTATGAAGTATAGAATGAAGCAATCAAGCATAAGGACATCCAGCAGGTGATATTAGGCTCGGCAGTAAAAAAGACTCCTATATATTAGAAAATAACAAGAAAGCAAAAAACAAAATTAAAACAAAGGGATAAGGAGTTAGCAAAAATAAAAATCAGTTTGATACAAGAGAGACCTTCTCTTGGCGTTTGAAAATATGAGTTAATAAAATACATCTGTTTAAATAAATGTCACTTTCCACCCTGAGTTCACACCCCGGATCTGAAATTCAAGCACATAAGTTAAAATACATATGTAAGATCTCTACGTACATATGCACTTTTTATTTGCAATATTCTGCTTTTTCACAGATATCTGTGCCTATTTCAAGTCTTCTGGTTGTGTTCAGCTCCAAATGCAAAATGTTGCAATGAAGCTAATGTGCTAAATTCTATAACCTGACATCTGAAAAAGTTCCCTAAAATCTACCAGGACATGTTTAGCTGAAGCACTGCTCAATACCTTTTTTTTCCCAGGCTTTAATATCTGTTGTGGAACATTTGGTGTTTATAGAAAGCTCCCAATTAGTTAATGTGTTGAATTTAATTAGGTCATTAGAAAATAAGTGTTTATTGTAACACATAATTTACAAAGTTCTATCATTATGTCTTTCGAAGATTTCTGTAGGACAAACCAGGCAGGCAAGAAGAGGAAAGAATCATTAACTAAAAAAAAGTTAAGGGGATGAAGGAGGAAGCAATGCCCTACTTACTCATACTTTGTTTTTCTCATCACCTAGAACATGTCCTGCAGTTAGGTACATAATGAATCATCTCACCTTGACTGAGTAGAGGCAACATGTACAGAGGTTTCATCTAGACTTGCCTACTACCTTTTGGAGACGGGCTAGACAAGTGTAAGGAGAAAGGGAGTAAAGAACTTGCCAGGGCATGCTGAGGTAGGGAAAATAAATTTCTAGTAGTGCTATAATTTCTGAAAGAAAGAAGGAAGGAAGGAAGGAAGGAAGGAAGGAAGGAAGGACGGAAGGAAGGAAGGAAGGAAGGAAGGAAGGAAGGAAGGAAGGAGATATTACATGATTACATGTGTCTCCAGTGTAAGGAATTTTCAAAATTATTTTAATCCCTACACTGAGAGAATGCAGGGCAGGATTTCTTCTTTCTGTTTGCTTAGTGGTAAATCTGAAAGATTTGACCTATTGTCGATTAGACAATAATGGGAGTTCCTAGGAACAGACAGGGAAACAATTTATTGAGATAGGGGAGACTGGCTGTAGGTAAATAACTGAATTTGCCAAAAGGTGGAGAAGGCTTTTGGCAACAAAGAAGGCCAGTAACACAGTGAGATTCAAGAATCATTGAGGAATCACCAAGTATCCTGAGTACAGCAGTATACAAACAATGTGAAACCGCTTCTGAGGACTTGAGTGGTTGGAAATATCTTTAGCTCAGCTGTTAACTGTTTCCCTTCACACTTTCCATCCTTTGTGTTACTAAAGTATAATTCACTTAATTTATTAGTAAAGGTTTGGGGCATTGTTTTTTTGGGTTTGTGGTTGGGTTTATTTTATATGCATAAATTTTGTATTTACTGCTTAATACGGTTGCCATTTTGAGATCAAAAGGCACTGTCAGTTTCAAGGGTCTGAAAAAGTAAGAGGAAGAGTAATATTTTAATGTAAAAATCTACAGGTTGTCTGAAATAATGTAGGAAAAAAATGTCATATTCTAAGATGAAATTTAGACTAGAAATCAAAGCAACAGGCACAAAGACACAGTAAAGTCACACAAAAAATTCAGTGTGGGTGAAAAAAGGCAACAGAACTTAACTAGAGAAAGATTCTAAAAGACAAGTCTATTTACAAGATGGGACCTGTGTTCACTCTGTGTAGCAAAGGCAGGAAGAAAATCTAAGAATGCTGTTCAGACTGTTGATCTGACCTTAAAAATATGTGATTAAACATTTATTCCCATGATATCTTAGGCTTCATGGAAGAGTCCAAATAAGCACAATACAGTCCCATCCAAATCCAAACCACAAAAATATGTAGCTATGTGAGTGTTTTTATTTTCTCGGCTAAGACAAATGGAATTTGCAAAGTTCCATGATCTTACTAAATAATTTTTTAAAACTTCTGCCCAAAAGGTTTGATACAAGCAACTACCACTATTCTGAATATGATCTAAGTGATAAATGACTATCATGTAACTGAAGCTTGACAAAATGCACTTTGTGTCTGAAAACAAAACAAACACATTATATTAATTTGCATGACGGAAGGCAAAGCAGGATGAGATTTGTTGTTGCCAAAAATGAAGCATGAAGTTCTATTTAGGTTCTCTGAACCCTAAAAAATCCTGACAAGAAGAGAGGGATAAAATAGATTTTTCTATGCTGAAGTGTACTTAGCAAAGCAAATTTCTAGTCCTAGGAGTTCTTTTGACTACTACAGTCAAGACATTCTGATTAAATGAGTCTTTTTTTTCTTAGCCAAATGAATTACTGGTAATGAATTACCATTGTAAAAACCCTTGAGGAAAAACAATATTAACTCTCTTGATGCAGGGTTTCTTTCCAGAACTAATTACTTTGCACAGAGTCTGGACTTGCTTTGTGAACAATAGTTCAAAAAATGTTTGCCACCTAAAGAAGTTAAACATGATAAGAATTCATTGTAACCAGAACTTTAATTCTTAAAGCTTGTTTTGAAATGGATATCAGGACATGTCTAATTTCAGATAAAATGGAGACACTGGGAGCCCTTTTAAATATTGTTGTGATTATTGTGCTATGCCCTCCATTCGGCCTAGCCAATATAAGGCTGAGATTGCTGATTTGACAAAAAAAGTGTTAAGTGTTGCATGGGGCAATTCTCCCTGTATTGACTGGACCATTAGGGTTAGTATTGACATACTCGGTAGGAGAAAGGACTCTGCTGATGGGTTAGGCTGTAAGCAATCCCATTTGCCATCTTCTAGTCCTTTTTCTAACAGTTTAACTTGCATAAGATAGTGAATCACTCTATCAACGCTATTGAATTTATCCTAGCAGGCACAGTTTTCACTCGAACCTCTCTGTTCTCCACAGGAGATAATTTCTTTTTGTAATGAAAGCTAAGTGTCTTCTACACTCTTTGTATGTTAAAGCAGAGTGGATTACAGGATTCCAGACTTTCTCCTCACCTAAATTAGATCTGAGATGGTCACAGGAGGTGGCAGACAAATTTTGACAACCCAAAAAGAAGTTACCAAGGTAGGGTGAAAACTAATAATTTTAACAGGAAGAGATGACAGCTGGCACAAATTGGTTGTCCTTGAAGATCAATAAACTGTTGAGCAAAGAAAAGAATCAATTTTCACATAATGTGATCTCTCTCATGACTGTGTAGCCGTTTGCACTTGAGTGGCAGGCCATATGAAAAGAGTGGCAATTTTTGTGGTGGAGTAAATGGACAAAGGAATAACTATCCTAATTATGAACCTCTCTAAAAAAATAGAGGAATATTAAACCTTCTTGACAGTTATAAAGTAAGGGAAAGTGTGAGAGAAGGAGGGAATATATATATACAGAGAATATAGGAGGCCCACCATATGGAGGAATATGAGTAAATGGGCTTTTGTTGCAACCCCTTTGAGATATCATCAGACAGGTTACAAATGCTAATGCAATTTCTCACACCAGGTTGTCTTCATAGACATGAATATTTTTTGAAATTTTGAAGTGGACAAAAATGTCTAAGAATTTCAACAGCTTGTTTAGTCACAAAACTATAATAAAAACCAAGTAGATATTTCTTCAATAGTGAGAATATAGACATTAAGAAACAGAAGAAATAAGAAAGAAAAAAGCACAAAAAGAGAAAATAGTATAAATTAATTATATTAATTTAATTAGTAAAATTTAAAGGTAACTGTAAAAAAAATTCTGTTTCAACAGTATTACATTTTCCCCCAAAGAAAATAAAACTAGTTGTTTTCAGCTGAAAAAAGCTTAAGTCACTGGAACCAGGTGCATTTATACTTTAGAAGTGTGATAAAAGTGAGTACAAAGAAATATCTCCAATTAACTCTTGTCATCAGAAAGAATAGGCAGACAGGAAAACATCACTGGTGGTTTCAGATAAAAGATCACCTTTTCATCAGCCTTATAGCTGCAAAGTGGCTGTAGGCATATTTATGCTTATGGTTTATCTAAATGAAATAAGGATTTTTAACTAAATTCTGGGTATTTCTCTAAACCTTTATAAGAAAAATGATAAATTAGACCATTTCTTTTTACTCTTTTAGATCACAGCTGTAAACATGGGTAGTACTGTATAAAGACTTTAAACATGAACACTTCTATCCCACCTTTTTATGTATACATTTTGTTTTAGGGAGAAAAAAACTCTAGAAATCAATGTTCTCCCTTTAACAGTCACATTTTGCTCCTATTTGGTTGTGAATAAATAAAATGTTCCTGGATTGTTTCACAATATTCTCTGTGTACTCTGATCTGCTTTAAATTTCCTGAGGGAAAAAAAAAAAAAAAAAAAGAAGGATTTAATGAAGCAGCCACTATTTACAACAAGTGGAAAAAACAACAAAGGAATATAATGTACCCATACATTACAAACAATACAATTCAAGAACTGTTTAACTGTGTTTTACTCTGTGAGAGCTGGAAGGAAAGAATTTGCACAAGAGAACGTTAATTCACTCCTATTTATCTTCTGTATTTTTGGCAGTCCTACCTGGTCAACAGCCAACATCCATACACCTGTTTACTTCTCAGCAATAGGACAAGGGGCAAAACAGAAGGAAGGCAAAAAGACCTGTGGATCAAGACATTGACAGTTTAACAAGGAAAGAAAAATTCCTTATGGAAGCAAGACAGAAAGAGGAATTTATTCACCACTTATCAACAGGCAGTTGTTTAACCCTTTCTGGAAGAGATGCTCTCTGCATTGCTCATGGTTGCTTGGGAAGAAAATTCCTTAACCACAAAACTCCCCTCTTTGTCCTCCTTTCCCTGAGATTTTAATGCTGTGTGGTACGAAATATTCCTTTGGTCAGTTTGAGTCTCTTGTTCTGATTGTGTTCCCTTCCAGACTCTTATCCAACCCCAGCCTTTTTTCTGTGGGGAAGGGTGGTAGCGTAGCTTAACCCCAGAAGGCAGCTCAGCCCCCACAGCTGCCCACTGACACCCCTCAAGTGGGTTGGAGGAGCAATTTGGAAGCGTAAAAGTGAGAAAATTCATGTGTTGAGATAGAGGTAGTTTGATAGGTAAAAAAACACCTGTGCATGCAAGCAAAGCAAAACAAAGAATTCATTCACCACTTCCCATGGACAGACAAGTGTTCAGCCTGTTAGGAAAGTTCAGCCTTCTTAGGAAAGAAACCATACATAATGGGAAGACAAATCCCATAACTTCAAACACCCCCCTCCGCTTACTCCTTCCCCCAGTTTTTATTTCTGACCATGATGTCATGTGGTACAGAATATCCCTTTCCTCAGTTGGGATCAACTGTAACAACTGTGGCCTCATCCCAACTTCTTGCTCACCCCTAGTCTACTCAAATGTGGGACAGTGAGAGAAGCAGAAAATGCCTTGATGTTTTATAAACACTGTTCAGCACTAAGTAAGACATCAAAGTGTTATCAGCATTGTTTTGGTCACAAATGCAAACACAGCACTATGAAGAAAATTCACTCCATCTCAGACAAAACCCAGAAAGGGAGAAGTGCAGAGTGAAAGGAGAAAATGGCTTGATGATTTGCAAGCACTGTTCAGAAATAATGAAAACATAAATACATTATCAACACTGCTTTAGTTGCAAATACAAAGCATACCACCATACAGACTGATGTGAAAAAAGTAAATTCCATTCCACCCGGGTGAAGTAAATTTTTTCATGTGAACTTTTAAGATGTTACTTTATGGCAATGTGTTAGTCAGCCATCAACCCTTTTCCAGGGGAACATTCCATAATCATCCTTGTCACTCTTAATTAGACAATGTTTTATGTTGTTAGTGGTGATATGAAACACGAGTTCCACAATTCAGGGTTTAAAGTACTCACAAAACTTTAAATGATCAGGTAGCACTTACTTTTTCTTAAGTGTTCCAGTGGTAGACTTTCAGTTGTGCATCATCTTTGTCCCACATCCAGGCATGTAAAACTCAGAAAGAAAGTTATATTTTTAAATACATAATTCACTCACAATGGATAAAAAGACCAACTTTCTCCTTATTTTAATTTCTCAGGTATTGTCAGATTCTTTTGATTCCCTTTCTTCATCAGAATATAAAATTATTCTGAAGCAATACTGAAGTTTAATGTGAAAGGAAACTAAACCATATCAGTAATGAAAGAAGTGTTTGAGGTTAGCATGATCCAGTATTAGAGATCATGAAAGACCATCAAAGAATTTGAACAACACAAGATCAACAAGGTTAAAGAATGAGTTATAAACAAGGAAGAAACAAGAAACAGGTGGAAAGAGAGAAAGACAAGCAGCCCAGTAAAACAAAATAAAATAAAGTTGATAGAAGAAAAAAATGTTGAAGAAACAGAATACAAATAAGGATGTATATCAAAAACTTGAAACATTTAAGTAAGCTTATTTTCAAACAGTAGCAACTCTGATTTTCTTATCAAAAAAGGTCAACTCATTTAAGGTTGCCACATAAAAGATTAAGAATTAAAAAAAAAAACAAAAATAAAAACACCACCAAAACCTACCCCTGCAGCATAGCTGAATCACTTTGAAGATCCTGACCTACATGTTTATCTAGTCTTTCCTCAGCCAGTTATGCTATGTTCTTAAAGAACATACCACAAATCTAAATATTGCATTGAACAGTAACAACCAACTGAAATTTGGGTGATGCTTTTGTTTATTTTCTGGAACTGAGAATGTTTAAAGAAATTCCTTTCAAGCTGTTGTAATGAAAGGAGCAGAATCTCCAAAAACCTTGCGTAAGTTATGCAGAGAAATAATTTTGGAAACCAGAACAAGTGAATAAAAGAAATATAGAATTGTAATTGTCTCTTAGTTATGTTTAATTTTGACTTCAGTATTCATGCTGTGGATTCAGAGAGGTTCAAGTACGGCTTTTATAGGGGAAATTCATCTACTTGTCCTTCTTAACCTTAGAACTTGAAAGGTAATTTGTAGTTATTGGTGGGTGGTTGTTTCTGTTTGTTTGTTGTTTGTTGGGTGGGGTTTTTTTGGTAAATAAAAAGGAAACTCTCACTGTGCCCCCCCCCCCGCCCCNCCCCCCCTTTAGCATTTGTTTGTAGCATTGTGTCTTTGATTTTAACCAGACTGGTATTTCTTTGCCAGCCAAAGTCAATCACCCATCTCTACTCACTAGCATAGGAATAGGTTATTAGTTTAAAGACCAGACAGGAGGTCTGTGTCATTATCAAGAGGAAATATCTTCTATGCTTAGCATGAGGTTGCACCTGCCAGTCTCTCTTATCCAATGAAATTTATTTTTCTGAAACACAAGGTGAGAGTGTCTGATAAAAAATCAACAGCTTCTTAGAAAATCCTCTGCATATCCAAGAGATTTTGCTGGAAAATTAAAAAATAACCAGCTTTTTTTGTGATTATATTTCTAAAAATAAAACACATGATAAAGAATAATCTGATCTTTGGGGAAAAGAAACCAAAGTAAAATAAAAATCCTGTTTGGAAATTATTGGTTAAAGGTTGAATTAATTTTATTACAGGGATAAATATAAATTGAGAAGTAACCACTTACAAAAAATATTGATTGAAATCAACATTTCTGGACAGCCAGAAGTACCTAATAATATTTTAAAAATTCCACATTACTTCTTCAGGTACTTTATTGTTATTCAATTACAACAAAAATGGAGCTTCCTATAATATGGTCTAGAGCTACATTTCCTATCTTGTCTGTCCATTGTGTGTTCCAACTGGAACATAATATGACCAATTTTCATTCAGTAAAAATAAGTAGGCTTGACCTACTGCTTCAAGGTAAACTGCTTCTGTCATTTTTTCAAGACAAACAGGTAATCCCTGAGAGAATAGAAACATTTAATAATCATATTAAAATAATTTTTAATTCCTCACCTTTGTGAATCACCTAAATTTACTAAAAGAAAGTCAGGAATACATGTTCATGGTGATGAATATTTATAGGACAGTTATTCTAGGTGATTAAATTAGAAAGTAACAGTGATCATTATACTATTTAAAGAATAATAAAACTAGCCTCCTAGTCAGGTTTAGTTTATTATTCATGTCAAGATTTACAGATATTAAATTCAAATTAAAGTTATGTCTCTTCTGTATAGAGATATAAATGTCAAAACTTCTACAGCAACAGGCTATAAAATTACCTAACCAAAACTGGTCGTAACAGCTTCTCACTATAAAATATAGTGTAGTTAATCAAGCTAATAAAGGTCTGGTTTAAAGAAACAGAATAAGCAACATTAGCGAGAATTAACATTTTTAGTAAATATAAATTTAACAATTAAGAAAACACAATAAAAGAACTCAACATACTTCTCTCCAATTCATTTTATTAAAAGCAGCATTCATTTACTGTTTTTGTGATTTATTTAAAAAAAATTGAATTGTGGCATTATAGGGATAGAATTTTTAAATTTACAGATGTTGAAAATGAGCAATATTTACTTAAGAAAATGTTTTTCCTCTCATGTGTCATCTTGTTGCAACATTTACATAACCATGAAAAGTAGAAGAAAATTCAAAATTCTCAAACCTGTCCTTTAAATAATATGAAGTCATAGGATTATTACGGCAATTGTGATAATATACTGTACTTCATTCATGCATTAGTGGATATAGTGTAATTAATAGAGGATAATTCAAAATTTTCAAGTGCAGTGTGTTGATGGTGAAGGATAAATATGTTGTGACAAAATATGCAGAATGGGGCAGATAATTAAAATGACAGATTCTAACCATGGTCATGATATTCTGACGCATGCTTTAAAGTTCAGTCAGTCACATTTGAGTTCAGTGCTCTTGGAGCAAGATGTGATTTCACAGAAGCAAAGCACCACAAAATAGCTAATTCTGTGGTGACAAATTGTCAGGTTTCACACTGTACTTCTGGTGTTAATTATTGCCACTATCCCAGGCAGAAAATGACTTCATCACCCCAGCCGAGACTGGGCAAGGATTAGATGTGTCATATTCTGAGGTCGCAATTAGTGTGGTTATTAGCGGGGTAACACCTCCAGGAGTTGAAGTGGGTAATTCAGCATTACAGAGAGAAGGACAAGATTTCCTGTTGTGGAATCACAGTGCATTCGATAACACTAACCAACATTTTTTAATAAGGTTGTATAATGACAATTTGCATTTCAAAGTAATATCCAAAGCTCCCTAGTCCAAGGCCACAGTTTCTTTACAAATCTATCTCCCTTCAGTAGTGAATACTGTGATTGCCAGTTGCAATGGCATGGCCATGTCATACAGAGCGAGTAGCTCATGATTAGATGTAACATAATTAGCTATTAAATTTTAATATTGCCAAGTATGTTTTTAATTATATATTCCTGGATGCATGATATGTTTATCCTTTAATGAGCATTCTTCAGTGCTCAAAATTCTTTAATTTTTTTTAAAGGTTAAACTCAATCTTCATTCACCAGTCTCAAAGTCTAAATGAACTCTTTACTTTGAGTTTCCAAATACTTTGTAAATGGCTTATAAGTTGAAGAAAATTAAAGCTTGCCTGAATCAACATGATCTTTTCAAATATATAGTGCACCTTACCTAGTTCACAGAATCATAGAATCATTAATGTCGGAAAATACAGTCAAGATCACTAAGTCCAGTCATCAACCTTGCACCGCTACCATATTCACTTTTAAGCCATGTCCTTAAGTGCCGTGTCCAAAAGTTCTTTGAACATTTCCAAGCATGGTGACTCACCACTACCCTGGGCAGTCTAGTCCAATGATTTACAATCCTTTCCATTAAATTTTTTTTTCTCTAATATCCAATCTAAGCCTTCCCTGGCACAACTTGAGGACATTTCCCCTCACCCTCACACTTCCTACCTGGGACAAGAGACTGACTCCCACCTGTCTACAACCTCCATCTAGGTACTTGTGGAGAGTGATAAGGTCCTCTCTGAGCCTCCTTTTCTCCAGGCTAAATAACCGAGCTCCCTCAGACACTCTTCAGAAAACTTGTGCGCCAGACCTTTTACCAGCTCTGTTGCCCTTCTCTGGACGCATTCCAACACCTCAATGTCCTTCTTGCAATGAGGGGCCCAGAACTGAACACAGGTTCTGAGGTGTGGCCTCACCAGTACAGGGGAACAATCACTACCGTGGTCCTGTCGGCCACAGTGTTGCTGATATAACCCAGTATGCCATTGACATTCTTGGTCACTTTGGTATCCTGTGGTTTTTCAATATGAATTTCTTTGGAATATTGTGATTCAAAAATATATTTTTTTCTCTCTTGGTCCCTGGTCCCTGTAGTCTTTCTGAACTGATTTTATGAAAACCACACAATTTTTCTCACACATGCATTAGATAAAGGATTATAATTGAATATTAGTGTTACACAACAACAACAAAAAAGAAATTATACTTAAAATAATATTTGGACAACTTCTTAAAAAACAGTATTATTTTACTTTTTACAGCAATAAGTGTTTATTTTCATCTATTAGGTAGTTTTTGCATTTGATGACCAGATACGAAATCTGAGAAGATTATCCTCCTATAAAAACAAAAGAACCAGAAAAACCACTGTTTCACTGGGATTTTGCAGGTAATGTTTTTTTTTTGTAAGGGTGTTTGTTTGCTGTTGGTGGTATTTTTTGGTTTTTTTTTCAATTTCATAGGTTAATAACATACTGAGAATTTGTGAAATTAATTTTGCAATAAACAATAGTACTTAAGACGATTATGTGGATCACCAAAAATCAAATACTTTTAATTATCATAAGATTATTACCTAGTTTTTGGAAAAAAGCATTATAATGCCTGGATTATTCTTCTCATTAGACTGAGTTTGCTGGTTTTCCCTGGGGTAGAACTAGCTTTCTTCCAGTACAATTTATTTATTTATTTATTTATTTATTTATTTATTTATTTATTTATTTATTTATGTATGTATGTATGTATGTATGTATGTATGTATGTATGTATGTATGTATGTATGTATGTATGTATGTATGTATTTATTTATTTATCTCCAGTTTTTGAAGACCTGAAGTGGCAAAAGGTTTTTAGCTCTCTGTTAACTTTGTGAAATTATGACAAAACCTGGAATTTTCTCATAGACAAGGCTTAAATATATTCTTTGCTTCTTGAAAATATTACATATTTTTAGATAAATCATGTATGTTTCCAACTTCAACAGTAATCTAACTAGAACCTTGTACCAGTTTATTTAATTTATTTCTGATTCATAAAATGGTTAATAGTGAAATGTGAACTTATCTTTAAATAAAGAATTGAAGATTTGTTTAATTTTTATCTCTGAAACTGAAAAATCTGATGTAAATATTTGTTTTGTGATCAAAGTAGTGGAATACAAACTCTTATGTGCTACAATTGCGATTATGGCCTGCATAAAAGATGAATCCTGAACCTACATATGTAATAGAATTAGAATATTATTTGTAGCAGACAATAGAACTTAGAATGACTTTTGAATCATTATGTTTTTTAAACACAATTGAACTAAAGCTGGATTGCAGAAGATATTTCAATATCCTACCTGATTATATGGGAAACACCGGCTATGTTTAGTGCTGCTGACATACATTGAGGTACACATTCATTTAAATATTATATTGTTGTAACAGATAAAGATGTGGTCATTTTTTAACAAATACAAGTCTTAAAATAACTTCTCTCTTCTCTTCTGTCACGGTTACCACTGATAAACTGGGAAACAGCCTAGGAGACGGACACAAGCTTCCATCCTCTATCAGATTTATTTCATCACACATGAGAAACTACAACCAGGGAAGTTCAGGCAAGGTGTCTACATCCTCTACAAAACCAGAGCCTTTATATTTAAGTAAATGTCACCAAATAGTTCAGAGTGATAAAATGACACAGAGTAGTTAAGATACACTTTCTGATATTGCTTTTTTTCTACTCTACGGTGTTAGAATTTTTTTTGTTATGTTTATTGTAAGTCTTTTTTTTTTTTTCATCTGGGTAGAGAAAAGGACAGATCTATTTCTAATGGTCTTCAGGAAAGTCCATTGCTCATGGTAGCTGTCTTCTTTTTAGGAACTGCTGACAAAAGAGATTCAGCCTGTCCTATGAAGCGAATTTTGAGTTAGACACACCATCATGTCCTAAGCCCTAGCTACTTGTCATGTCATGCCATCCAAGACACCAGGTGAGATTCTGATGACTAGAAGTTAATGTGTGGAGCCATCCAACACTCCATTTTACTCAGAGAATACACAATCCTGGAACCTACTGGTGTGAACAAAGTAATGCCTGGATATTGCAAATCTTAAACAGCATCACTTCTATGCATTATATATTGCATCCTATGCAACTGAAGGGTACTATGTTCAGTACTCCTTCTCTTTTCTGTTGTTGGACTTTCAAGCAAGTGTCAAAGTTAGTTGTCCTTAAAAATTATGCATCCAGCAGCTCCCCCTTGGTCTCCTGAACTGAGAAGTGTGACACTTTCAGACATTCGTTGGTCCACTGAAGGTTTTCTCCTTCAGCCTTTGCTGACTTGTTCAAGCAAGACAGATGTCCCCAGACAAAGGATTGTGTTACAGACACCTAAAAGTATTGCCTTAGGCTCCTCAGGATGACCTTCTTTACTGTCTCTGCTGAAGAAAAACACAGAACATCAAGACTTTCCTCTTTTGCTTTTTTCTCGCTCTTGAAAACTGTTAAATCTAAATTTTCAAAATAGAGCTTTTGAGGGGTCTCCTATGATCCTCCTACTTGGGCAGTATTATTCAGCTGCTACTAGCTTGCAGCCTGGCAGGAAGGAGACTACTTGGCTGGCCCTTCATGGAAAATGCTATACTCAACAACTACTTTTCTTTCTTAGAGCTTACAAATGTGCTTTCATTCTCTGGATTTAAAGAATTGCTCCGTTTTGACACATAGTTTAGTTTTCAAATGCCTATTACAGTATACAGAGCTGAAAGACAGCTGGTCCTTCACTGCACAACTGAAGTTTCAGGTAATAAACAAATGCGGTTTCCTAGAACCATGGGGAACTACTGTTCATTTCAGTTCACAGCCAGTGTACTATAGGCCAGAAACAATAGGATCTATAGTTTTAAGAATAAATAAATGAAACAGTAATAAAAATGTTACAGTTATGTCATACAGAATAAAGGTGACTGAGGCATTTTGAGTAAGGACTGATTAACACTGCATAAATATAAGTGTAAGAACATTAGCAACATTCAACCACTGTTTCCTTACCCACTTGTTTTTTATACTATTCCTCTAAGTCATATAAAATACTTCATTGTTGGTATCATCGTAACAATTAGTTTTTCCAAATTTAAGTGATTGCTCTACATCAGCAGCCCAGTGTAGCTCATTCATTATTGACATCAAGCTTTTCAAAAACTGGTTCAGTCACATGATCTGTCATATATTCCTCGATGCATATCAGTAAGTAATTTGTAGAAAAGATAGTTTGTCTAATGGAAATTATTTACTTTGTAATATGGATTTACACTACTGAATCCTACATAACAAGAAAAAAACACAGGAATTTCTATTTTGCAAGATTTTATGTTGTAAAATCAATGACAAGAAAATAATTCATTAATTATTTATTAATGGGAATACATTTTCTCTTCTCTGTTTCTATTAATTTATATAGAAAGGAAAATTTTAGAGAACAAAAAAGGAAGTATTTTGCAAGATAGAGAAGTTTAAAACAATAATTTTTTTTCAGATAGTTTAGATGGTGTGAATATTAAGATAAAATTATGACCTCAGTAAAACTGATGTGTGCTTTGCCATTGACTTCAGCATAACTGAGATTTAACCTACAGAATAAATAAGAGAATAAATGAAAGGTTTTCTTTAGAAGCTGAAATATGATCTACTTTAAAAGATTACTAAAAACTTATAGAGTGAAAAATATAGTCCAAAGCAATTGTACTGTCAAATTGTAATGTCAAATATTTTACATGACGTTTTAGTCCTTGGTGGCAAAAACATGAAGGGTCCCCAAAATATCAAATTTCTGAAGAAGTAAAGGTTGATAGCTGCAGTTCCCATGCTAATGAATGAATCTGCATACAGAGAACTATAAAAAAATAATTTAGGGCTGGAATTTCAATTGGGAGATTGGAACATGCAACAGAATTACATAGCAACATACAAGTTTGCAAAAAACATAAACAGAGTCCTGCCCCCAAAAAGAGTATAATATGGCTAAGAAATAAGTAGAAAATTTTTATTGTTGAATAAGGAAGATGATTCTTGTTCTGCTGAGTCACC
>VZTJ01001540.1:26227-67509 GCA_013397795.1 Orthonyx spaldingii | reverse complement strand
TCCGTCGGCAGGCTGCGCCCCGGCAGGCTGGCAGAGGGTGGGTGCCGAAGGCAGCGCAGCAGGCGGGACATGGGGAATGTCCATCAGGCAAGCTGGGACATCATGGGTTAAATTCGCTGGTTGCGTTGTCATGGAAACAGCTGTCCCTGCGCACCGCGGTGTTGCGCGGTGTGCAGGCGCAGTCCCGAGTTCCGAAGGCGCAAGCGCATCAATCCTGGCCACAAGCCGGGCGTACAAGCCCCAGAGTTCGGCCGTGCCGCAACGGAGTTCGGCCATGCCAGAACGGAGTTCAGCGATGCCGGAACGGAGTTTGGCCACACCGGAAGGGAGTTCAGCCAGCTCAGCCATGATGTCCGTGCAGGCCGACGCGAGGGGGCCGAACCGGACGGCGTCTCCGGCCCTTGGTGGGCGGCTCGGGCGGGAACAGCCGCCGCAGGAAGGGTCACCACCGGGTCCCGCGCCGCTGCTGCTTGTGTGCGGAGGGCTTTGGTCCCGCCAGGCGGGACCGCGGCTTAGCAGCGGCCGCGCCGCGTCGGCGCGGGGCCAGCAAAGTCCGCAGGCACAGCAGCCGCGACCAGGAGAAACTGTGGCGCCAGTGCAATTTGCGCTGGCCCCATGGGGGCGGGGGACGCCCCAGCGCCATCCCGCGCTGGAAGCGACGGTCCCAGGCCGACTGCACGGCTCTCTGTGCGGCTTCCCTCCAATTTCAACATCTCTGCCCGCTGTTCGGTACAATTCTGGTACTTCTGAGGGACACAGCCCCGCACTGCGTGATACATGGGCTCGCAAGTCCCGTCCACAGTGGCGGNCAGGCCGACTGCACGGCTCTCTGTGCGGCTTCCCTCCAATTTCAACATCTCTGCCCGCTGTTCGGTACAATTCTGGTACTTCTGAGGGACACAGCCCCGCACTGCGTGATACATGGGCTCGCAAGTCCCGTCCACAGTGGCGGAGCCACTTTGGGGCATATCCGAGTCCTTCCCAGACTCCTCAGTGCTGGAGATGAAAAGGCGACACCCGGTAGCCTCATCAGACTCACCGCTCCGGGCATCTCGCTCCTGTAGAGCACCCCAGAGCGACCCCCATGCCCGACATAAGCGGACTAGGTCGAGGTCGCCAGACATCACCGCCACCCACAGGCCCTCTCCAATGTCTCGCCACAGGGCACAATCTACGTTCGCGTCCCACACTTCTGGGAAGCCATGCCCCCCAGCCCAGGTCAGGAGGTCCCTCGCGAGACGCCGCCTCCATTCTATCGGGGTCTCGCTCCAGGCGTCGGTGAGGAAGGAGTGCAAAAGGCTGTTCCTTGGAGTCAGGGGCGCCATGACAGCCCCAACTCCCCCGAGGAGCGGCGGGGGGGAGGTTGTGGGGGGGCGTTTGCGAACCCGTATCTCGGCGGCACGTGTAGTACACGTCGGTGGTCACCAGATGTCGCTGCGAGCAGATGTCGAAACACAGAACTCGAGGAGTCAAAATGGCAAAAGAGCCACTTTATTTATTAAATTCAGCTTTTATATACAGAATGGATTCTCACTTAATTGGCCACTTGCTGCATGCCCCCCGCAGCTGATTGGCCACCTGGATTCCTAAGAATTTCACTACCTTTATCTTAGTTTATATAAACAAATAGATTCCTTCTCACGAGAAAGAGGTTTCTGTGCTGTCGCACCACCACACTTTCCAGTTCTGCCCTGCATTTGGTAGATTCATATGCTCGGGTCAAGGGCCTCAGGCTTGCAAATTCTTGTTAACTCTGTGATGTAACTTTAAATCTCTTCTCCCACCCTTCTGAGTATCAGAGATCAGAACAAAGACACAAACTTACAGAAGTGTAAGAAGATGGTTCACAAAAAGCTTTTCCTATTTCTTTTTTTTTGCTTTCCCCATCCCCCTAAAGAGTGGAAGAGACAGAAGTGCCAAGGCTTTCCCTTCTTCCCTTGTCAGTCTTTCAGAAGCACACTGTATGGAACATTAACTTGAGAGGAGCTCACACAGATGCTTTGCTTAAGCAGGTTCTCTTGATCCTGAGCCTGGGAATATTTGAGTTAATGGGAAGTAGTGAACACTTAGGCTTGATGAAGTGAACGCAGCAGTTTATGCTGCTGGGGAAAAGGAAGCTCGAGCCATCTCTCGGACAAGGTGGAATAATGTATGAGCTCAGACTGCTCAGATTTTCTCAATGGAAAGAAAGAAATCTATGTTATAGTCACAGTACCAAGAGCAAAAGTTTAACCAGTTTAATATTCTTGATTGAACCTGGTACTTTGTTTAACCATTCCCTGTCAGCAGAAACACCCAGTGCACAAGATATTGTTGGTAGCAAAGTGAGGAATGCTTAGCCAAGTACATTGGTGCTCTCTTCCTTACACTAACACTGCCTTATCCAACTTTCAACAGGTCTCACAGCCTTTATGTACCTCATTCATCAGTCCAAGACAAATAATACCAGGCTGAATTCAGAGGATCTCGTGGGGCTTAAGAGTAGTTTGTAAAAGCATGCTAGAAAAACTTAACCAGTAGACCTTTGCAGCTGCAAATTCTATTAATCCATTAGGCCATCTCTTAGGCCATGAAAATGCTGAAGTGATTGTTACTATTGTTTTCCTACTTAAAATGCAAGATGAAAAGTAAGATGTCTAAATTTGCTTGTGAAGACAGGGTAAAGAAATGATAATTTAATTCAATTTATGAAGAAAGTGGGAGATGCATTGCCACTGAAAGAGCTGAGATCAAGTAACTCCGCATGCCTGCTAAATAGAGTGGCTGAAATTCTGCACCACAGCACAACACTATTGATTTGAAAGAATTTGGTTCTTTCGAAAGTGCAGAAACTGATAAACAGGCAAGGAATATACTACTGCCTCTGAAAGATATAATTTCAGCTGAGGTGTTTTTGGAGGTGTAGTGTTATGTATCAACAATGCACAAATAGTGGAGTAGAGTCACAACATTTATGGGGTTGATAGAAAAACTGAATCCTCAAATTCAGCATGGCATTGAAGTTCCAGTGTAGTCACAGGTCCAAAGGAGTTTAAGTGACAGTTAGACACATTCTTTCTTAGGGAGTTTCCCTGAACAGAACATAAAAGCAAAATCATTTTAAAGGTGAATACTCACTGGAGGCAGGAAATTTTCTTCCAGCTGTATTACAAAGATTTACCAAGATGATTTTATGTATATTTTGCAACTTGCATGGGAAGTGCAGGCAATTTTCTTCTGAGATGCTGTCAAGCCAGAGGATCTGTGAGTAAGACAGTGATGACAGAATTGGAACTGCCCTTCCCGATTCTCTTCCCTCAGGAAACCTGAGACAATTTGCAATGAGATTTTTTTAAAAAGCAGCTCTCTACCTTGTATATGACAGCTTCTGTAGAGCACTAGGTTTTTCTTTTCATATAGGCACTATGGAATGACTAGGGACCAAATGAAGGTGTATCTCACAAGATTAGAACCAAGCAGCTGCCATCTCTGAGCTGGCTCACTAATGGTAAGAAATGAGGGCCAAAAATAAATTCAGGTTATGTTTGTTGGCCTCCTGATGCTAGAAGAATTATTAGCCACTGACACGGTTCAAAGCATAACAAAAATTCATTCTTGTCTTTCTATCTACAAAATCCAAAGCTCTTCCTGCCTTTCATGCTGCTGGGAAGCAGCAGTATCTGCCACAAATGCTGTTAATTGTATGCTACTCAGTATTTTTCTTCAAACACATATAATACGGGAAAAAAGGCAGAAAGACCTGAGATGAGAAGGAGAAACCCTCTATCAGCCTTATCTTGCAATTCCTTTCCAATAAAAATCAGCCACACTCAGCTTGGTAAATGATTGCATGTGGCCAATCCTCACTACTGAATCCAGCCTGATGAAATGTAATTAGATTGACTTCTTCTCCCCAAAAATCACTCTCTTTGGAAGTCAACTCTATGAAGACTTCACTGATGCAATTTGCTGGCACTCTGTGGGGAACAAATATGCTTTTGTTTCTTGTCACTAGTACTGATTTTTTCTCAATGACAAAGTACTGTCCTCTAACTTGGGTGAGCTCTAACTCTTCTTCAGTAACAATGCTATAGAAAAATCAAATTCTTTAACATCTTATTCCAGATCATCTTTTCCCCTTCTTCCCTCCTTCCCATATATAAAATAACTAATACTCACTCACATTCAGCTAGAGCCACATAAACATGCATACAGATTGGAAACAGCAAGCAGCAAGAATGGGAAGGAAATGAGAGCAGGAATTAAGTGAAAGCAGCTGAAGCAATGATATTGTTTCAGGTTTGGAAGATGATGATTAAGTTTTGATAAGGCTCACAAAGTCAGGAAAGGGATAGAGGGGTGGGAAAGTCAATTACTCTGACCTGTGGAAACAGAAATCTATTTTAGCAAACATGTTTTGGCAGATGGAAGGGAACAATCTGACAAGGTGTGGAGGTAAAGAGATTATTTTAGTCTGGTAGGCAAGACCTTGATGTCGACACAGAGTTTAACAGTGAATGAGTAGGAGGCCAGAGGATATATCAATCTGAAATTTTTGAGACTGTTCCTGCAGAGACATCGATGTTCCAGCTAAAGCATTTTCCGGCAGTTTAGTTCTTCAGTTCCTGAGGGAAGCACTGCCATGTACTCCTCTAGTTGCCAGTGTCCGTGCTTCTCTCACAACTCTTATGTCCCAAGTTGTTGCTGTCTGTACCTCTGAGCACAGTTCTGGGAGGGAAATATTCTGACTCTGACAGCACCGTACGGATGTAACAAAAGGTGCTTGTCTGTACGTGCTGTCCAAGGTAAGACTCATGTACTTCTCCTGAATGGATTTGTCTGATCAGAGTTCCTGCATTAAGTTCCCAGCAAAGGCTCTCTCAGTAGAGGTTATTATAAACAAGGCTCAGTCAAGTACGCAATTAGCCAATGATTTTTGAAACAAATCTGAGGGCTGCCTCTCACTCTGAATATTCCTTTGGCATAAAGGCTTTCTAGAACTAATTTTTATGAACACATGGAAACAAAGATCAGAAGAATACTTTAACTCCGTTACAGGCAGTTGAGCAAGTCAGAAAAACAGAAAATGAAACTAAATCAACAGGGGAGCTGATGCCACACAGGCTGTGTTCTGTGCAGCCTGTGAGCCTCGTTGCTCGCACACACCAAAAAAAGCCAGTTACACCAAGCCCCAGCAGGTTGTCAGAAACATCAAGCATATCTGCTGCTAATTCTGAATTAGATATAGCATGGTTTATTCTCTCATAGCTAATGGAAAGAAAGCCTGAGAAATAACCACATCTTTTCCAGTAACACATGCACCATCCTGTTGCCGCCAGCAGGAATTCACAGCTGAACTTCAAACCTTCATCCCCCTTCCCTCAAGAAAGAGGAAAACTTCTGAATAATGGTGATTATGTCAGAAATTAATAGCAAAATATTTATCTCTGATATTTCCTGGCTGTATTTTTATAGTTATATCTATACCTTGTGTATATTAGAGCCTCTCTCTAATACTTCAACAATCCATGCTAGCAAATATCCAGGTGCTGCAGAGTTCATCTCAGCTCCCTAGCAAACGATTCTATTCGAAAGCTACAAGGATTTCTACAATTTCCTCAGGTTGTTCATGTACGTTTAGTTCCTCAGCTTTGTATTATGTTAAAATAATTTGGTCAATATTCTTCTTACACTGTCTTCGTTCACAAAGCCGAAACTGGAAGACAGTTCAATAACATGCTAAATAAACCCTAAACTTTTGTAATTCACTTGGGTTGCATCATTTTTCTTTAAGCATATAGTTAACAAGATGAACAGATGATGTCTTACTCCACTTCCTACGGATAAATCTATTTAAGGAAAATAATCAAAGTGATTTTTCAGAGCATCTGAAGCTAACTGCTAGGTACATTATATGTTTTTCTAGAACCCCTGTGAAGATTTAAACTACATATGCTTCTTTTCCCAGTCCTTACTTTCCCTGCATGGAAATCTGGTTTGGAAGTAGTTGTGAGGACCGTCTCTGCTGTGGAGTTGCCACTAGAAGATTTGCTTTGTGATACACATTCAAAGGACTCATGGCTCAGGTGTGCCAAGATGCAGAAAAGGTTGTCAACAAGGATCTTGTACAGAACACAGTGCTTAATTCTTAGACTAAAATTTCACATAACTTTTAAGTCCCCATAAGGCAGATAGAGGGGAGAGTTTTTCTGGGCATGATTCAATTGCCTTAAAGATGACATATAACACCATTTAAGATAGTGAAGATGTCCACACCAGGCTACATGATACAGCAACAATTGGAAAACCCTGTCCTTTGAGAAGAGCAGCTTAAGCCAAGCAGGACACCCTGTCCATCTTTTGGAGGGAAGCAACATCTTAAGCTTTTGGTACCAGAAGATTCGATTTGGTTTTGCAGCTACACTGCACTGCACATTATTCATTTACTGCATTAAAGGCAGTTCTACTTTCCTTTCTATCTGCCTTCCTATACTGCTCTAAGTTCTTTATATCCTCACCATCTATTGCAAGGGAAAGGCTGGAGATGAATATCTCTAGGAAGGCAGGATACCAGATGGTGCTCTTACCAAATTGGTCATTTAACAGAGAACTGTGACATCCTATTATTATCAGAGCCTCAAATGTTGTTAAAATCTCAATGCCAATGGCAAGGTCATCAGGAAGAGTTGTCCATGACCAAAACTGCCTTTTGGCAATGCCCAAACAGGAGTCTTGGTTTTGATGGTGATGGTAGTGGTAAGAGGCATTCAGCACATTGCCAGCCTGTGATATCATGTTGTTGACAACTGGCTTTTCCAGGTGTTTGGTGAAGGCTGTGAAACATATAAATGACTTGCAGAAAAGGCTGGTGTTCGATTAGCACATTTTTCCTCAATAGTTAATACAAAGAAATCAAATAGTATGTTGGAAAAAACACATGAAAGATGACCTAGAGGAAGGTACCAAATAACCTGTTACTGAACATGTGCTGCCATGCACATATCCCATGGCATTGCAGCCTGGATCATCGGAGCCCGAAGCCCACATCAGCAATCTCCAGGCAAGATGTGCTCAACTCAGGGTTTGCATTTCAGTTTAAAGATTTATACATGTTATATGACAAAGGAAGACAAGAGCAACCTAGGATCTCTCAAGAGGATAGAACAGACATGAAAAAAAGAAAAAACGGACTGTATTCTTAAAAACCAACCAAGAAGCTGCTCAATGCAAGGAGACAATCAGCTCAGTTTTTGCAGACTTCTTAATGGAGTTGCAGGTCATGCTCTGCAATGCCCAGAGCACTACAGAGAAACAACAATTGCTTTTACATTTGACCTGTGGACATGCAGGAAAGAACATCAGCAGAAATGCTGCACTCCTGTCTAACCACAGAAAGCAGAAGATAGCAGAGGTGATTGGCTTGTATCAGCTGCAGACACTGCAATGAAGCAACTTCTCTCCCCCTTTCAATAGTCCCAGTCAAGTTAGTATGATTATTGGATATTATGCTACTACAAATAACAAAATGACATCACATGTAACACAGGAAATCATAGAAAACTGGATAAATAAAGCTTTTCAAAGCTAAAGAAAGAAGTCATAACAGACTGTACAAACGAGGTCCTGTGTGACAAGGCAATGAAAAACAAAGCCTAAAAAAAGGCAGTACCTAAACTGATAAAATATTGCTAGGATACTCACCTGAAAACTTTTATCAAATTAGCATACATAATAATTCATTCAAAAATCAATTAATTGTATCTATCTGGATCACAGCTGATTAGAAGTTTGTCACTTAGGCAGTTTCATGAAAAAATTGCACTTCTGTTAAAAGCAAAGCATTTGACAAACACAGATTTTGACAAATGCCAAAGCTTTATGGATAATCAGTTTTTAAGTCACAAACATTATTTCAGCATTTTTGTGTATTTCTCTTATGATCTCATAATTTTGCATTTAGCTTGCTGAGTTCTGTGGATGTAGCTGTAATAGCTGTTCACATTCCCTGCTAAGGATATTGTTTTGCCTACGCTTGCCCAAGTGTGCAGTTTGTGCTGTAAATAAGAACTGAAAAATGATTTTCAGCTGTATCCACTCACTTTCCCCACCCCAATGTTCCCCACCTCCACCCCAGCATTAATGCTCTCTAGAAAGACAAGAATTTGCCAGATCTAATACATCTCCCATTTCTAACAATGTTACACATAACATAGGGATACCACTGTCAATAGCATCCTAGTAATGCCCTTAAGAAATGAAAGGCTCTACATTGGCCTTTCCAGGATATTTAGCAACTGAGGTACAAAGAACAAGTGGTTGCTGTGCACCATCCATGCCATTGTAGGATGGAGATGTGATCAAGAAACAACCAGGGCTTGTGAGTTTGGCAGCAGCCACTCATACCACAATCATATACATTTGGTATTTGTACAAAGGAGCAGAATTAAGATTATGTAAGTTATCTTAATGACACTTCCCTTTTTGCATGTTTGTTTTTGTAGGATTTCTTACAAGCTAGGGAAGGAACAGACAACGATGAATGATGCACTCAACTGCTATAGCCAGTAGAAAAGAAAGTGAAAAAAGAAATATGGACTGTCAATGATCCTGAAAGCCTTTCAAACCGGGTACAATCTCATAAAGCTGTGGGGGTAATCATCATATTCCATCACCAAAGAGTGTGCCAAGAGACTGCCAGAGGTGAGTGTCATGCAGCAAAATCACAAAGCACCAAACAAATCCATGCCAGTGACCACAAAGTCTATGGCAGCCAGGCTTTCTTCACAGAAAGAAGTGCCAGCTATACTCTCTAATGCAATCCACTCCTAGCCAGCTTTACGGCAAGTGTAGTGTTCAATCTTTCCAGTCTATTCAATTTATCACCATGTGACATCACCCGAAAAGAATACAAAAAACCACAACCAGCGTTTATTTTTGTATGCTTATCATCCCTTGATCTCTTCCCCTTCACCCCTTCCAGAAATTGCCAGCAAAAGTGAATACTTCCAGTGTTTCTGTTCCATAAATGGTTTCATGCTTAGCAGCAGGCACCAAAAAGGTTCAGTTCTTGCTCTGATCCTGTGTTTATACTGAGCTGGAGGTGGTTTTAAACCATCTTCCATATTTGGGGTCTACTCAAAGCTGAGTGACCTAAGGGCAATCTACTGATGCTCCATCTCTGACATCGACAGAGAGGTCCTTTTGAGCCTTGAACAAGTAAAGAACAGCCACAATGTTCTCCCTCTCTGCCTCACAAGATTTAGTGCAGAAACTCTGTCCTGCCCAGAAAGTCACAAAGCGGCCTTACCGCGACTAACAGGCCTGGAAGACAGGAATACGTACAGGGAGAAATCCCATTTCCTTTTTCCAGCTTTTTGGATAATGGACTGAATTGCCTGAAACAGTAAAAATCTCCCCTGATATGCATCACCATGCTAAAGGAACACCCCAATTCCTCATGCCTTAAGACGTTGTGCCAATGAGCAGCACTTTGAAAGAAATGACAAATTGGGAAAAGCCATCCTTAATGGATGCTTAAGAAAAAAAAGAGAAAAGAAAAAGAAAAGAAAAAGGGGCCACTTGAGGCACCTAAAGCTGTTAATAGTGACAAGAGAAGAAGGGATTTCTAGTTAATCAACATCAAGGTCAGAGTCTGTGGAATAAATTTCATATACAGTGAATAACTCACACAGAGTGATGGCATGTTTAGCATCAACTCTTGGCATAGATTTGTTTGCTTAATGACTTTTTTCTAATTTTTTCAGATCAGCAACCTTTGACAAGGGAGTTTGTTAAAAGAGCTAAATGTCACTGAAAATGTGCTGTTAATCCTACTCATCAACAAATGTTAACCACGAAGTGACAATAAAGAGAAACAAGAAAAGACATAGCTCCAATCAGGATTACGCTGTGTAAGTGCAGAGACCCCCATGACTCTGTAACAGGCAGCACACATACTGGTTTTCCAAATACATGTCACCAACCCTGACTTTGCAAAAGGGCTTTGATGTTGGTTTGTAGATGGATACACTGTACTTTTCCTTTGACTTATACAAACAAAGAGAGGCATTTTGGTTTTCTTGGCAAATACTGTCAGCTGTTTTATGCACAGCAATAAAAATTAAATAAATCTTTGATATTACAAGTCTTCCTTGCTTGAAACAAGCTTGGCTCAGCTACTGGTGGATGTAAAGAAAAAACACATAACTTTTTTTTTAGATAAATAAGTTTACAGATGTCCATAATGTTTTGAAGATCTCAGCATTTGCTGACTTTAATGATCTCTGTGGAAGCTATTGGAAACAAGAGTTGGGGAAATGAGCACATTAAACCGGCCTTGAGCCCTTCCCAGATTCTGACCTTTTCTGCACACATCCCTCCTAACTCTAAATCATCTCATTGATCAACGTAATTAAGTTGTGAGCAACTATTCTTCTCAAGCAAAGTTAGCTCCTCTGATTTCATGCTGGAGGAACACTTCAGCCTTCAAAGGCTTGCCTGTTCATCCTAGTTCAAGTTAAAAGCAGCAAAACCTCACATCTAAGAAAAGTTAGTGCTCTCCCATCAGTTCTAACCACCCTCAGGCTGTGTTATTCTACTTTTTCCCAAGGAAAAGCATAGTACAGCTACATGTATGTTTGTGCAAGCTTTTAGATTTATTTTTTATTAATTAAGGTTGGCGTAATTTTGAGACACCTTTACAGATCCACTAACACTTGATTTTAGTTTTGGTTTTATACCAGCTGCTGTTTGCTGCAGCAGCTAACAGCAGTGAAGCAAATACAGCAGTTTCTTTCCAGAGGAGCACAACAGCTTCTCATGTTCAAAATACTTGGGAGAAACCCGTGCAAGGTTTGCGAACCTTATGGAACATTGCCACTGAGGTGAAATGGAAGGCATGAAGCTCCAGCTCCCTCTTTCCAAAGCTCTCAGATCTTCCACTACTCCTTCCTGGAAAGCCTACAAAATAGTTCCGGGTTTTACAAGTACTGCACAAGGTGTAACAGATTTTCTACACTACAGTTTCAAAGGTATTGCTTCTGATCTCATGAAAGCATGAAAAGGTCCATTTTTTTAACCTTCCTGTTGCAGCTTGCATCAAGTAGGGATTTCAGTTGTGTGCCTGTAGGTGGTTTTGAGCATTTTCCACAAGCATCCATTATTACTATATAATGATAGCTAGCACTATTTGAAATTAATTATATCTAAGGCTCCAGCAACACAATCTGGAAAGGCTGTGACCCACAGTAATTCTGTATGTTCTAACATTGCTTCTTAGAGTTTCATCATTCATGAAACCATTCCAAATTCTTGAAAAAATAATACATGATCTCACTGATCACTACTGTATCATCTCATCTTATCTTCTCTTAGTAAAAGTAAGTAAGAGAAGATGAGATGATGGGGCATATATGTGTACATGCCCCCAAATGTTCTTTTTCATAGGAGCACACAGTCATCCATATTGTTTTACATTTAAATATATATTGCTTTTAAATTCTTAACATAGATGTGACTGAGAGGATCTCTGGTAGCAGAGAAATTAGATTGTGAAATCAAGTGAGAAAGCCAGAAAATACAAAACCATTAAAATAGCATTTTCTTTTCAATGAGGACAAAGTTTGATCTCTTTTCCAGCATTAACTCCAGGCAACTCTACTTCAGCTTATGAAACTTAAGGAGTTAAAAAACAAAGCAGCCAGAACAACATGCCTCTCCTTCCTAGAAACTAAGAGTCAACCTTTCAAAGCGTAAGTTTCTCTTTTCAGTGGTTTTGAGCATGTGTAGGTCTCTTGAATCCAGACTGCCAAAGGTTAATAGACATGATTACTTTTAAATAATATGTTTAAAGTAGGCTAAATCCTCCTTTCGTGAACTTGAGATGTGCTGAGTACTCCTAGTTCCTGCACAAGTTCATGGCAGTTCCAAGATAGCTATCACCATCTAACTTCTTTACACAGGTACCTATTAGGAGGGGCACTCTCCAGTTTATTCTACAACTTTTTGTTTTTCGTAAGAGTTACAAGGTAGAAAAGGACATGTGGAGTCTGCACATCACATTCGTTGTTCTTACAAAGATATCCCTCAATGCTGTCAGATATTCAGAGGGCACATGTTCTTTTTACAGATTAGAATTAGGATCCACAAAATTCTTTCATGTGTTTTCCATGTGCTTCCCCAAAATATCCACCCATATTTTGGTACACATCACAAAGAAACTAAACTGAGGGAAGCATGAAAACTTCCCATCTCCTTTTTAGAGACATAATTAAGGACTTGATATTTATGTTGCAATTCTTTAAACAGAAAAATTAAACTAAATCCTCTGTACCTTGACAGAAACATCAAACAAAGTTCTCAGTTAACCCTGTATGGACAGAGTAAGCAGGGTGGGCTTTATCACCACACACTATTCAACAGGAATAAAGCAGATTGTTCTCCCTGTTCATCCACCCTCTCTCACCAGATGCCAGGAAATACTTAAAGAAGGAGCAGTTACGCTTGCCATGTGCTCTAAGCAAGCAATTATGCAAGCCAGTTTTGCACGTAACAGATTGTGTTATTCCTGTAGCTACTGACCCCTACACACAGGCATGTCTCACAGGTATTTTGTTACTCATGCCTTTCATGCTGTTGCCAATGTTGCTCGGATGACACTGCAGAAACTCAGGATAATTGGTGAGCAAGTTAGCATTTGATACCTGGGAGACGTAGTCATTATATGACAAAGGTGGGTCCCTCCACAACAGGGAGTTAGAAAGTAATTCGTGGTCCACTGCAACACCAAGACTCAAAGAGCTGTGCTGTCCTGTTCTCGCTACCCTTCATATCATTAAATCAAGCATTCACGTAAGGTATGTAGGACCTGCTTGCCAGATTGCAAAGGTAGATGGTTTTTTTTGGCTCTCCCAACAGAGCTGAGCCCTGAAGTGAAGCCAAGACCTGTAATAATTTGCCTTGGCTGAAACAAAAATAAACATACCCTGTACTGTATGCACTTCTGAGGTAATTATTGCCATTAGATCACAGCCTGGAAATGAATTTTAAACCACGCAAAGAGACCGAATACAAAAAAACCCTATGTTAAAATCAAGTTAAATGTCCCATTATAACACGTCAAAGCAAGAAGGGCTCAACTGCAAGAAGGAACTTTAGCTTCAGCCCACCTTGCCAGACCCAGCCGTTGCAACTCACGTGGTGAAGTCAAACTGTCTCTTGGTAGGGGCTGACCCACAGGCCCGGCAGGAATGGGTCAGGAACCCCATTTGAGGTACTATTGCCTCTACAAAAATAGACATTGTGTTCCTTTAGCACCGCTTAAGGGATACATTACATCTATTACTTGTTTCCCCTTCTGCATTCTTTAATTTCTCTCTGACTGCCTGTCTCCATTGCCACACAGGCACTTACCAGCTGAGCATCACCTGGTCCCATCTCATTTCACCCAGTCAACTCCTCCCAGACCTCAGCAGTATAAAAAGGGAGACTTTCATGTCTTTGTAAGGATCACTGGAAAAGAACAGAATATATCAAGAGGGTGAGTTGATTCCAAGTTCTCAATCAGCTTCGTAGCCCAGCATAGCAGCTTTCCTGGAATATCATATCACCTCCCTATTTCAATCCAGTTTCATTCTTCACAGTTGTCAAGGAGACAAAAGCCATCCTGCACTTCTTCAAGCACCAGGGCATGGAATATCCACATGAAATCATGAGAGCTGTAGACCCTCTCTGCCCCAGGAGGGACCTATCCTGCACCAGGACTTCCCTCTGCGTCCCCCACCAACCACATCTCATACTGGTGCAGCACTCAGCATTTCCCACCAGTCTGCCATCAGGATCACTTGACTCTTCAAGCTCACTTCTGTAACAACTGTCTGCTAGAATCAGACTTATGAATTTTTGCACCATTCCAGCCTTTAAAGGTAATAAACAAATGAACCTGCTCCAGGGTTACGGATGATGTACCAGGAAGGGATTCATTCTCCTTTGCTGACAAAAACACTCTGCGTGACCACACTGGTAAGACTGGGACACTGTTAGGTGTGTTTGCCTTTTCCTTGACCTTGCTGTTACTTTGAAGCCATCAGAGGCTGCTGCTCAGAGTGGCTTCAAGGTCCTTTGTTAGACTTGCTGCCATTGACTCAGTGACAACATCACGATGTCTTTAACTTCTGATTCAGAAAGTAGTCATTCAAATAAAGGATACACTGACAGCCCATTAACTACAGCAAAGATTGTTGCTGCTGCTACTGTTTGAGAGAGACCTGTTTAAAAATAGATTAAGGTCTTGGAAACCACTCAGCTTATTCTGCCTTTTTTCCCCCTCTTCCCTGCAAGACAAGTTACTAAACCAAACCTGGCATTTGCTTCCTCTCTGATCTAGTTAAAACTTCATTATAGCAATATTGGCCAGCAGCAAGTAACTTATTAAATAAATGCCCTTTAAGTGCTTCTACCTGGATAGTTGATTCAGATAACAGAGAGATAGAGGGAAGGAAGGGCCTGGCTTGGCTCTGCCCATTTTCCACGTTTCCTTGTGGTAGCAGGGCCAGGAGGCCATTCCAGCTTTCCAGCAATGGGTGAGCAGCATCTCCCAGTGCTGCAACAAGAGGAGAATTGATGCAGCCCCTTCAAGGCCACATCAACCTTTACAACAATCTTAAAAAAACCTTCACTCTAATCACCCACTCTTGGTCCTGTGCACTTTGGCAGATGTAGCTTTGTAGAAAATTTATTGTTTTGCTTTTACTTTCTCAACAAAACCAGCTTTCAATCTCTGCAAATAATTTTTCAGCTGAAATAATTTTAATATATTTTTACCCCCCCCCCAAAGTTGACAATGACACCCAGGAAGTCCGTGTCATCCCTTACCAAGAGAGAAGAGCACTGCCTGCAGAAGAAGAGAGCAAAAGGCTCAGGATAGACGGCTTGACACAGTGTGTCACCAGAAGGGTGGTGCTGCCTTGTTGCTGAACAGCATAGATACTTCTTCTAGAAAAAGTCAAAAAAATCCCAACCTTCTGGAAGAACTGTTCTACTTCAGGTGTTTAAAATAAACAAGATTAGCCATAATCACTACACTACAGGTTTCTGGTCATGGCTGGCTCTTGATCTCACCTCTTGATGTGGTTCCAACAGCACTTAAGGCTATCTAAACATTTAATGAACATCCAAAAGAGCGATTAGAACCCTCACAAAACACCAAGGGATTTAATACCAGCCACCATGATCATTAACCACACAAATCACCTCCATCCCCTTTTCCTCCCACTCTTGTGATGGGAAGCCACCACGAGCAGAACTGTCCAACACAAAGTTTGCAGAAAGCAAGGTGACTGTTTCTGGCTATTTCACAATGAGGTGGCCAGAGATGACACAGCTAGACGGAATTTGTTTGTTTGTTTGATTGAGATGTTTTGTTGTTTGAGTTCTTTTTAAACTTTGAGGAATAGAGAAGTTTTAAAAAAGGGATTTCAAAGAAAATTGTAGTGAATATTTGACTCAACATAAGTGTGCATGTATATGTATATTCAAAAACTGATATATACACATTTATGTTTACCATTTCTTCAGTACTGTTTGCAGTGAACAAATACTTAAATTCAAGCATAGTATGGGATGAATGCTCAAAGTTCATGACACACATCTTAAATTACGAGAACTTATGAACATCCACAGGCCTTGGATCAATTAGCGTGCTGCATATGGCATTTCAGAAGATCCCATCTTGGTTTCTCATTAGTATTTATTTCTCTGCCTAAGATCACAAGCCTTAAACATATAGTCATCCAAAGAAGAACACCTGCATCTGTCATTGGATCTGTGAGATACGAAGTTTATTAAATCTATGATCCATCATCAGCCCCGCCACTTTTCTTTTCTCTAAAAATTCAAAAGTACAACAAAAATGTTAGATTTTTTATATTTTATAAGGATCATTTGAGGTAGTCTTGCACTAACTTTGATGTTTGTCTCCTTCGATGATGTAATATATTGAACATCTACTTCCTGGACCAGGAATTTTGCAAAGATCACTGTATGATTACAAGCATGTTTACTCGCCATCTAACCTTACTTTAAACCAAACATACAATGAGGTTTTTCCCCTTACAAAGAGAAATTGTTAAACAACCTTTTCCCCAGGCCCATAATCAACCCTTTAAATCAAACATGAATAACAGACTTTCATTTATCAATTGATCCACTGTTTTTGGTGGGGTTTTTTCCCCCCCTTCACTTTTTTGGGTGCAGCAGATAAAAGACTCAGTTGTGCTATCATAGCCCATTGCTTTGTAACCAAACTCTGCATGGGAGAAACATTCCTCTTTTTTTTGTGACGGGGAAAGAAGGAAAAGAAAGAGGTAGAGTCAAGGTTTTTTCCTCCCTTATTTTCCTCTTTGGCTTAAGATTTGTTGTCATCATTTTGAGGCTTTGAGTCTTCGGGTGGAGGGTAACTGTGGAGGTTGTTGTTCCTATAAAAATCTTTGAAAGCCATTGTGTAGATGGGTCAAAGAGAAACCAAATTAAAAACTAACAGCTTTCGAATTCCAGCAGCCAAAGTTAACGTTGACTAAGAACCAAAAAAGAAGGAGAGGAGGTATGAAAAAAAAAAGTGGCCCTACAGAAAGCAAGGGCCAGCTGAGAGATATAGAGGACGGCAGGCTCTGAAGGGGCAAAGCTGCTCCTTTTGATGTGGGAGGTCTGCAAGTAACCTACTGGGACGCTCCCTGGGCTATCTCATTAACCATGTCACCAAAGCCCCCCAAGGTCCAGAGAATCATAACATTATCTCTGACATTACCACACAGATACAAGGTTCCTTAGGCAGTCTATAAACATGCCTGTACTAACCAATTCATCGTGGCTTGACACCCCTGCAAGAGCTGGATGCCCTTAAGTGAGCCACATGAATTGCCCCAGTCATTCATCAAAGTTTCTCAGAGTGCATTTCACACAGCATTAAATTTAATTAAAGCAACATTGACTGCATTGTAATCCTCTGGAGGCTCTTTGTCAGAAGGAGCTGGAACACTTTCTACTTAAACATCTGTTGTTTAGGTGGGATTTTTTTTTTCCTCTTCCATTGTCTGAATCCAAGTGATTTGCTGCCTCTCCCTGTTTTATATTTAAAAACTCATGCATCATGAAAAAGTTCTGTAATGCAAACAGAAACCCTAGTATGACATGACAAACAGTGCAGCTCCTATGCACTTGTCTGCAGATGATGGAGAATATGGAGGATTGCTTTAAAACGAACAGACGTAAAAAAACAACCCTCAACACACACAAATGAATATTAGTAGCAGAAAGGATGCATGCAGTTAAAGCCACCTGTTTGTCAGCACACATCCCTGTGCACATCTTCCTGCTTGGTGCACCAGCAGGGGCCACTGTCACCTCCTCTTGGTGCTGTAATGGATGGTGGCTCCAGATGCACCGAGTACTTGCTAGTCCAGGAGACTTTTGCCAAGACCAGTGGTTGCACCAGACCTCCACAGCAGTGCAGGGCTCTAGCAGTGTGCATTCTTCTTGGTGGAGGAGGCACCAGGCAGAACCCAAATCTTTAAGTCTCTCTTTTGCTGGGTCGGCTCATCCGCACTGGAATCCCACTGGTTTAATTTACCTTGTATTTTGTTGGCCCCTTCTAGATCAGCATCAAAAGACAAGCTTTTGTCCCCATCCTGCTAGTTGTCACTTGGTCCTTTCTGCCAGACACCAGCAGTGTAAAAGGCCCACTCTTGTGTTTGATATTAGCCTGGGACAAGACATGTCACAAAATTCCCAGAAACATAAAGATTATTCCAACACTGCACTACAGTGAAAACTGCTGGAAGCACAGTTTTGCCCAAGTGGAGATAATTGTTGCACCCACGTTTCCTCCTCATGATCAGGAGCAGTTTTTGAGAGCTCTTTCTCTGCATGCAGTAGGCAGAGATCACATACCTTCCACAAAAACCACAGGTTAAAAAGTCCTTTGCTGTTACAAATGCAAACAACAGAATAGACTAAGGAAAATCTACCTTTTAACACAGTCCTACATTATCTACAATAAGATTTGATGGCTAAACCACTGATTGTGCTACCCTTCTGTCTCCTCACTCCTCTATAACTTAGTTTACTTCTGTGCAGTGGTGGTGTTCCATTTTTCCTCTTACCGAATCATTTGAGATGGCAAAGACAACTTCTCAGTCTGTCTGCTATGGATGTGTGGAGTAACATCCTCCTTGCTTTATTCTCCAGCACATAATCCTGCAAAATTAACCTCATTATTATTACTGTAGTGGCCTGGAAGCTTCAGATCTTTCTATTTCTTTATGATTTTCATGAGGAGAGTAGAATAGAAGGCACTCACATTGCCATCATTCATGGTTATTAGTAGAGGATAAAAAAAACAAGGAAGTGTAGTTTTGTATTTCTGCAAAGAAAAGTGACTAAGCAATTCTGCCCAAAACTGGACCTGCTTAGGCCTCGAGGTTTCAAAGGACATGACAGGGGGGTCTTGGGAGAAACTCTGTGTTATGCTCAGCCAAGATCAATGTTAGTGTTTATCTCAGAGAAGTATTTATTTCCAGTACTCAATACTTCTCATGGCTCCCCATGTGAGATCTTCTGCTGCTATGCCATCATGGAAAGGGTTCCATAAAATAACAGGAGGTGCTGAAGAATCAGATAATTTTCTTCCACAGGATGCACCCATCTATGCCACAGACTCAGTGCAACACAATGCCTACCAGCTCAGAACTAGTTTTTTATTGCTTGCCAGGTCTAAGATTTAAGAGAAGACCCAAAAGGAGATCCAAGCCCTGCACAGGTCCCAAGCCTCAGGGCACACTCCTCACCCAGGTAAAAGTTTATTTACAGTTAAGCAGAAGTGATATGAATTCAAAACCAAAATTGCTTTTTCAAAGCTGTAGGCTGAAATTTTATTCAAGTCCTCAGCTGACAAGAAATGAAGAAGCTTTACAGAAGGTATGGAGAATTGGCAATTGGCAGCTCTGGAAGAAAGAGCCTCTGCTTTTTACCTCCCTATAATTCTGCCCTAGAGCTAAAGGAAGAAGAGCAATTTGTGTAGACATAACCAGATTAGTTCAAGAAACCCAGCCTCACTGTGGTGCAAACACCACCTTTCCATTCTTCATACACATTCATTAACTGAGAAGAGAACATTACTAATGCAACAAACTAAATTCCCCTCAGAAAACCTCAACATTTTTGCATTAGAGAAAAACACAGCAGAGGAAAAAAAACCTAATCTATATTCTTCAATAGCTTTCACAGGAATTTTGCCTTGTGCTGTTTGAGTGGAACAGAGCTAAATGCAGAGCTGAAATAAAGGTACAAGTCCTCTATGTCTCTCACACACAGAGACCATCAGATAGCTGTTAATGTTGCTCTGGGTGCTGCCATCTGCAGAGTGCTGCATTACTTATCCATGACACGCTGATTTTATTACTGTAATTGCACACATATTCACACCCCCCATCACAGCCTCCACTGTAAAACTTGTGCATAACATTATACTTTAGATGACCTCCTGCTGACTTAGAAAGAAAAACTCTAACTTTATTCTATTCTCCCCTGGTATTTACTTCAGTTTCCCTTTCAAGCTTCTCAAACACACAATAAGCTTTTGATTATCAGGGTTTTAAGTGTTCCACTGGACACCCAGGGTGTGTTTATGAATGGCATTAATAAAGAAGCAATCTGACTCCATCAAGGGAGCATTTTCAGCTACTCTTAAGTGTCACTGAGCAACACAAGTAGATATTGAGATGAGCTAGAGGCCTCCAGCCTTCATTTTTTACATTTATTTAGTCACACCCAATAAAAGTCGTCAAAATTAAGATTTGTCATATTGGGATCTCTGTCCAGCCAATTCATTTAATGAACTGAAAAATATATTAGGGGCTGCATACACAAGCAATGCAAACTATAAAACTACTTGTCTTGCTAAAGAAAGGCAGTAATATTACCACTCTCTAAGACAAATAACTTTGGTTTCGGTTCTCTCCTTCCTCCACACAGATTTTTAAGTCACATTTTCACCCTTTTTTTGCAGTTGTCAGTGGATTCTCATAGAAATTCTTAAAGTTCAGATTGCAGGTTCCTTATAAATAAGTCATGAACTCAAATAAATTGTCCCAAATAAAAAGAAAGGAAGAAGATGTGTGGCTGTGCTAAACCTTGTCTTGACAATATACACAACTGTCCTTAACATTAAGGACAATTATTTTGTCCTTAACATTAAATATTAAATACTCATTAACATTTCAATGGGTGTATTTATAAACATATCTAAAATCAAGCTGGTTTCATTGCAAGACACCCTCTACTGTCCTTAGAACAGCAGCCTAACCTCTTCTGAGTTAAGTTTTTTGATGCACCAGAAATCAGGAAAAAAAAGAAAAGCAAAAGGGAGGTTGGGACATTTCAGGTACAACAGGAATCAAGGACTAGTTTAAATCTCTCTAAAGAGAAATGTTGAGAAGAAAGATTTCCCAGGATAGATAAGGAAGACTATATAAGCCTTCCAAGGACTAGATACTGCTGCAGCACCAGGGGTACAGGTGAGCCACATTCTGCCAGGTAGCACCATCCAGTGGAAGCCAAAGCAGGAAAGGTACAACAAACCTTTCACAACATCAAACTTACTCAGGTTTTAGCCAAAACCTCTTTCTTTATCACTTTGTAGGTAAGGCCGTCTCTGCAAGTGGTGATCATTTTTACATCTGTCAATGTCAAGGCATCTGCATCCTTTGAAATATCCAGACAAAAAAATGTTAATATTTCTTTGCATTAATTCCAATGTCACAGCTAGATAATAATTGTGTCTTAGGAATGAAGACCCAAAATATGATGTGGGAAAGACTAATAAAACTGTGGTATTTTTATGTATTTATATATGTATCTTTAATATTCAAACCTAGGAGGCCATTCTCTCACATGAGAACCAAACGGAGGCCTTCGCCTACTTTTCCCACCTAGGGAAGTCCCACTCAATTTGCTAAGCATACCTTGCCTGGAAAAGGAAAGTATATGTCCTGCCAGTGTGTCCTCTGCACCAAACCTCTGATAACACATGGGATGGTCTCCCTGACAGAACCCCCATGCTGTGCAGCCACAGCAACATGGCCACCTCCTGCCTCATTGTAAATGCCCAGACTAGGCAAACAAGATGACTCATGGTTATTCAGGCAAATTTGGGCCACCATGATGGGAAAGATGCAGAGGGAAAACATCATGACCCAAGCTCTTTTGAAACGACCTGACAGTTGATAGATGAGCATCCATAAAATGACAAAGGATCCCTGTGTAAAGCCCCTTGCTACCAACGTCTTCTCCCTGGGAAACTAATTACCCTGTACTGTCAGTGAAAATATTATTTTTCTGGTAATTATTTTCCCTTTTCAATGACAAAATGACCATGAAAAGTCACCTCATCTCTAATTTTTGGCCATACTTGTAATAAAAACATCATGCAATGCCATTCATGTGATTTTAGCTCATTTAGCTCCATAAATCCGTGGAAATAAGTAACACGAAGCAAATTGTGAAACACCAGGCATGTGTTTTTATGATGCTGATTTCCAGCTGCTGTTTGCAGTGTGTCTACTCTGAAAGGCAGCAGAGACAGCAGAGTTTATCTCCAGGCTGCTGTAGCAGTAGTGAGAGAGGGGTAACAGTTGTTGGATGGAAGTTGCTAAAGGCAGTGTTATCTATCCAAATGTGTTTTTAATAAATATTGGGTGGTGCAGTCTTCTTCCTCAAGTGCTGAGTTCAATTCCCTTTGGTTAAACTTACAAGGCAAATTTGTCTTAAAATGCACATGTGTAAAAAAGCAGAGGGAGTCCTAATCCAGCCCTTGGGTATAGTTATTCTCAACCCTTGGGAGGCTCAAGACTCACTTGACAAAATTTCAAGTGTTACTTGACTTTTATATATGATCTAATTTACATGCTGCAAGATTTACAGATCTCGAAATCTGAATTTGGCTCCAAAAAGTGTTTTTAGAACACAGGGAATCAAATTCAGGTGGGTTGTTGCATTTTGGTTTTTTTTTATTACAAACCACTGCAGAGTCTGCCATATTCTATAAATCTATGGAAATAAATAATACTAATTCTGAAATTTAAGCCACAGACCACTTTGTACATTCATTAGTGCTAGAAGAAAATAAAGTTTTTTTCTACAGAAGAAAATAATTTATTTGATTACTGAAAATTATCTGCTGAAATCAAAGTTTTAGTGCTACTTGTGAGGTTATCACAAGAAAAAATGGTTTAATATAATAATCCAACATCTAACCACAAAGGCATATGGGCAAAAGTTTCCTAATTGAATTGGCAGTCCATTAGGCATTAGCTCTCCTGAAAAAAATAATTAAAAAAAAAAAAAAGGAGAAACAAACTGTCCCTCAGCTATGTGTAAAGAGGGATTATACTCAGCCAGAGAATCCCACATTCAAGAATTACACAAACTGTCATGGACTAACTCAAACCGTGTATGTTATCTAGAGCTGGGAACTCTGAGCAGCCAAGCAGACAGGACAGGAAAACTGGAGTGATTGTCCAAACTAGAGAGAAAGAGCTACTGAGACAAGGAGCATCTTTCACCTGCTGACCCAGTCACTGTGGTCACAAGGACCCCAGTCCACAAAATTAACTATTGCTCCAACTAATAACCAATAAACCCTGTTGCAAAACTTGCTTTGATATTAAAATATATGCACGGGGTTATCTGAAGAGGCAATTAAATTACCAGTGTCAGCCAGTGGTTCAGTGTGGTTAAAAACAGCGAAGGTCAGAGGGAGTCTTCAAGTTCAATTCAAAATTTAGTTCTCTCAAACAGTAGGACTGAAGCTTTCATGTTGTTAGCATAATGTGACAGTCTGGGATCTCCCAATTGCTGCATATCATGTTCAAGTTGTTGTCAGCTTCCCCTGGGTAACATTATCATCTCCAGTAAATATTTTCACATGATCTACTAAAGGCAAAAGCCTCTCTTTCCCTATATGACTTCTTCTACATTGCAGAGCCCATGGAAAAATCACCATTCTTACCACCTCTGGGAAAAAGCCTTATTTCTTACTAGAGCTTCTTTCAGCAGGGAACAATAAGAAAGAAAAAGAGAAGAGCTTTTCTGTTCATTTCATTCTGTGCCATCTTTGCATGAGTCAGGATGTGAAGTAACTCAAATAGTAAATGTCACACCACTATGCACCACAACAAGTGAAATAATCAGCTCTGATATTGTTTGGACAGACTTATTTTTAGTGGAAGAAATACCAGCTTTTCAGGTTTCTTATGAAATGCTATTACTAAGGTATAAGGATCAACTCTGTTGATTATGAATAGCTAAAAACATAACTAGAAATGCTCATTTGAAACATCTCACCCATAAAAGTAAACTTGGAAAAAACACAAGTTACTTAAGTAAATATGCAGTATAGTATCTGTAAGGATATTCATCCTAGAAAAGAGAACCTGTTTAGACAGCCAAATAAAAGCCCCGTCAGTTAAATCTAATTTGTTCTTCACTTCTCCAGTTACAGCTTCTCCTTAGGAAGAAACTTTAGTGGTCTCTAACGTCATGTTACAGTCCTGCTTACCAAGACCTCACACTTGTATGGGACAATCCATTCTTTTAACTCATCACTCATCAAGGGTTCCAGATCTGACAGCACCAGCCTTGCTTCAGCAAGGCGGCAAGAGTCAGCTGATGGATATTGCTGGTTGGGAATTTAATCTAAATTAAGTATCACATGGACTTTGCTCTGTTAAAGAAAGACCACCCACATACCTACAGTGTAAAAACCAAATTTGATTATCTGCTTATGCCTATAAACCAAGAGACTAGGGTGAAGCCACTAAGTCAAGCAAGTACAGAACTGGTGTGAAACCCTCTTAGAGATTTCAAGTGGTGAAGAAAACTGCCAATTCCTGAAGGATTCCTTCAGGTTCCAAGGACAGGTTTGTCTTTCTTCACTAAAGCTACTTTGGCATTTATTCAAAAGGGGTACAGAGCAATTTAACACAAGAGCAATACAAGTTTTCAGCCACACAATACCATATCTGCTGCAACAAGAATTACTCAAGTGGAAAGAGTGCCTAATCTTCTCTTACTTTGTATGCACAAACATAAAAACCCAGAAATACGTCTCTGAACTACACACAGGTAAAGAATTCAAAATACTTCCCACAGTTACAATACTTCCCAAGTTTAAAGCAAAAAAACCACGTTGCAGACATTCTTTTTCATTTGTTTCAACCAAAAAAACCCCCACAAAGTCAGATTTTAACACCTTTTCTCATAACTGAAAGATTAACTTAACATTTATTTTCACTGAGAATTGAATGAGAAACCGAATTTTAGGGCTTAAGTTTCTGCATTTTCCAAAGATGAGCCAATAAAAAGAAGGTCAATTGCACAAGATTTTTAGCATGAGAGATCATGTTGCACTGCACCTCTGTTAAGGCCAGACTGTAATTTAGTTTTAACTTTAGTAAAATTTTTCACCTCAATAGGGTAAGCATTTCACACCTTGCTTAAAGTATCCATAACCTTCAAAGGAAAAAAATCAATGGAGACTTATTTCGTGCTGCCTGGACTGTAAAAAAAGATGTGCCTTTCCTTAGCCTTGTTGTTTGCCATCCCAGTAGAAAGCACAACAAATTGCTTTTTACAAGGCAGTTGATATAAGTACCATAAAGACCAGCCCAAGGAAGTACAATGCAGAGCCCCATAATCAGCCATATTTTACTTTATTTAAGCAGCAACACAGTTAAGTGGGGGTTAAGAGTGTAGACTTAGAAGTATAACATGATACTGTTTTATCTTCTGTGTCAATGAAAATAACTAAAAGCCCAGTGGATGAAGAAACGTGTTTTCTTTTAAAGACTGCTGGTTTTAGGTAGAAATTGGTTATTGGTTAATCTCAGCTTCTACTATGCTTTAGAGCAGTACATTGGAGCTCAGATGACTGAACATAAAGAAGAAAAATGCCATCTGCATAACGCTGATTATGACATAATTATCAGGGCATGGAAGTGTCTTCGAAGTAAAGACTGCTCTCACACCCTGAGAAGCTAAAAATCTTACCTGCAATTACTGCAAAGTCCATTGTAGAAAACACTACACCAATTTTAGTGACTATTCATCAGCAAATTTTGCCAGTGTTACCTGCAATGATTAGCATCAAGCTCAAGGTTCCAACATTAAAGAATACAGTTTTTGCCTTCTCATATATATATCAAATCCATATTTTACCCAATTTTCAATGAATCTTCACTGCACTAGAATTACAATTTATTAGAATAAAGCTCTTCAGGGAGTAGTAGACATTAAACTTGAGCCAAGGCAAGACTTAAAGCTCTCTCTGTTAAACAGTGAGGCATGATACGGTGTATAGGTAAGTTTTGCAAAAACTCACAAAATGTTTCTTTTTGTCAGAAAGTTTAACCTGTTTAAAGTACACATCCCATTCACACTGAATTGATTTCAAACCTTATAGCTATATAGATCCCAGTGACTAGGAAACATAAAACTAAGGGTATTTCCTATGATGGGGGGAGAAAAAAAAGAGAGGCTTACATATCATATAATTCATGAAAATGCAATGGGAAATGAAAATGGAGGGAATCATTTACCAGACTGGAAATTTAACAACTGGGCAGTGTAGTTCTGCGACAGGTCATGATCTCAAGAAAATCACCTAATTAACTTACTTGGCCAAGGGCCAAAGAAAACGACTTTAATCCTTTGGAATTTGATAATCTGATCTATAATCACAAGGGCAAAATCTGCATGTAGACTTTCCACAATTCTAGTAATATGGAGTATTATCTAGCACAACAGGGAACTACAAAAGACTGATCCACAGCCCAAAGCTAAATGTTTAAATATGCCTTCAATACATGTCTGGGAGATGGGATCTATTACAAGAAAAAGTGACCCCCTCTCTGGGAGGAAAAAGAAAAATCAATCTCCAAGTTTTGTCAGCACTTACACATATATTTCTGAAAGGTGCCATAGCAAGATTTGGAAACTCTTTGAAACCTTTTTAAAAACCATATGTGGCCTAGACGTTGTCCTCTCCAAAGCAGATGGTTCTCAGTAGTCCTTGCACAATAAATAAATCTGGGGTTTTTTCTGTTGTGTTGGTTTTTGATTTGGTTTTCTGGGGGTTTTTTAACAATAAAGACTGTATTACGCAAGTCCTTGGACTAAAATTTACATTCTAGAAAAAACAAAACAAACAATTCAATCTGTGCAAATTTTGTTGAATGAAACATTAAGTCAGCTTTAGTTCTGAAGTTTAACTCCCTTGAATGGCAGGTGATGGAAAGAACCCTCTCCGAGTTTACAGCCCTTATAAAAGTCACATTTCAGAGATCAGAACAAACAGAAAAAAAGAAGTACAAAATGAATTGGTGGTGGTCCTAATGAAGCCATTTCTTGTTCTTTGCTATTGTAAACTCCAGAAAGCAAGTGGAGTTCACAGCATCTGTGAATGGGATACTTCTACACTCATAGCTGTTGCAATCCCCACAGAGATAGACAGAGATTATATTACAAAGGGCAATGAACTACTGTAGTAATTGCTCTTACAAACTCAGAGAAGACAGAATGCATAATGCTGATGAACTTGTGGCCTCTGAAAGTCACACTCTTAATTCCAATATTATTTAGTAAATGTTGATAATATCCGAGTGGTAGAAATCTCTTTCAAAACAAATCATAAAATCATAGCAGCTATTTAAGACCTCAACTGTATAGTCTCTGGCCTTTCTCCCACAAAACACATTTCCATATATTTGAAACATTCTTTTTAAAAATTCAGGGTCCATTTCCTCTTTTTTTTTATGTCCCATGATGTAAATTTTAGATTCTGCTCTTGCTACATTAATAGACATCACTTACCCAAAATATTGAAGTTGTACATTCATTATATCACTGGCTGTTAAGAGACTCAAGTGGGACCCCGAAGACAAGTCCTGGTATGCAAGTATTGAAGTTGATAGTGGTTTTCAAATCTAATCTCTTTAAATGGAGAAACCAACATTTCATTACCCGGGCAATAAACTGTTTGTCTTTAATCATTAACAGCCTTTCCCAAAGGTAACTCAACTCCCCAACCTCTTTATATAAGTATTCACAGAAACTGGATGAGTTTGAAAGCATTTATACACATTGTGGATTCCTCCCTGTCCAACATGCATTTTTGTGACACTAGCAGTAATAGTCCGTTTGTGCAAAAGTCAGATGTGCCCACCCTATTGCTGACTCAAAAGCACATGGAAAAAATTAACTAGAACCCTAAAATCCAACTAGTGTGAGTGAGAGACAATGAAGATGTCCTGTGATATAATTGTCCTCCAATTAAGGACCTCAAGCCTATTTCAGATACCCAGGTGCAAGCTGTTTTCATCATCAGAATCCACCATTTGACATCATCTGCTTTATTTCATGTAACCTGCTGAACACTTTACTATGTCTTGTACTTTAGCACTTCCAAGTGGAGCTATGGTCCATCTTAAGCCTTATCAAAAGATCTAAGACAACAGCTGTTATGACTTCCTCCTCTGTTTCAAAGGCTAGCTTGTTGCTAACTGAAGTTTGAATTTCTTACAGGTCAAATTCTGCAAACAACCATTCCATCATTTCCACTGCAATGATACTGGAATTGCAGTTTTATACAGCAAATCCCCATTTCTCTGTCTCTGAGCATACACAAAATACAGGTTCTCCTGGTTAGATTATAGGAACAGATGTACTGCATCAGGCCCCAAGTCACATTTGGTCCAGCACCCTGTCTTCCACAGCAGCCAACAGCACAAAATTAAGGGCAGAGTAAAGAACATAGAAGTGTTAAATTATTTTGCACACACAAGCATCAAAAATCTGGGTCTTAACAACTACCTAAGACAGGGATTATTATACTGCACTTAAAAGCTGTGGAAAAATACACCCTGGACTTTGTTTGTCTAAACACTTTGATATATTCATTGTTTTACATCCACTGAAATAAATAGAGATAAGTTCAAAGTGGTAAGCATGCATAACTTTTTCTTAATTAAAAAAAAAATCACATCCACCAAAATCTTGCTATCAGTTCATCTTCCTCAGGTGACATGGCAAACAGCTCTCTCTTTGCCTTCCTCACCCCAGCCTGCACTCTACGCATCTCTCTGATAAACCTCTCTAAATAACAGGACAAAACCTACATACTGTGGTATATAAAGAGGAAAAAGAAATTTGAAAATAACAACCCCAGTAAAAAATTCTCTTTTGCCTGACCAGGTTGCTCCCCATATAATATTCTCTGAAGGAAGGCTGCATATTCATTTTTCATAGAATCAGTTGAACAGATTGAACTGTGGGACAGGGATCTGGATCTAGGTCAAGGTGTAGATTTGGGGGTTTTTTGTTCACTTTTTTAATAAGACAAAGGTAGATAGGGAGACAAGACTTTCCTTCCATTAGGTGAGCTGAGAAGGAAAATCCTTGGGTATTAGGTAATTCATCTCAGAGTTGTCCACCATCATTTTCCCTCTCTAGATCTTACAAGAAAAAAGGCATCTTACAGCAAAAGAGAAATGCTGGTGGTTGTCAAACATTTAGAGGAGAAGATCACAGGCTGCAGTGGAGATGGCAGGGCTGTGAGCAGTGCCAAGAGAAAGTGATGCATAAAATCATTAAATGTGAAGGGCCAGGCAACAGTGCCTAGACTTATCTGGAAGTTTAATCAGAGAGAAGAATTTCAAAAGAAAAGAATAGAGATGGCTGAAAGCTGCAAAGTTATGTATTTGACCTTTTAATTACAAACTCTCTGTTGTCCCCCCAGTCACAGAGAGGGGAAAAAAAAAGAACAAAAGAAAGGAAAGGCCAGGTAATCTCAGTGCATTCTTGTGCTTATTATCAAATGAGCATACACTCATTTATAGCTGGCTTTCTGGGGAATGCAGTTGTCTCTAGGGCACAAGCTGACAGCTGTTTACTCAATGCTGTCTCCACTAAGGGAGATCAGCTTTCAATTTTTAGCTCATAGAAGATGCAGATAGATTGCCAGAAATATTTGGAGCAAACAACACGTCTGTGAGTCACTACATCACTGGGCAGGCTTTAGATATCAAACTTCTGCAGTGAGACAGTAATTTCATGTTGCAGGACATGTATGTCAGGCAGGCTGTATCCCTTCCACCTAGTCAGTAGCTACTCTGGGTGACTGAATCTCACCAAATCCTTCAGAAAAATACACATCAATGGACACAGACTGTGAAGGAGACCGTGTTACCCTTAGAGAGGTGTAAAAACCTAACTCTCAGCTCCATCAAGCTCCCTGTGGCAACACTGGGAAACAAATGACAAATGAGCTTTTGTCATTCTGATCTTTGAATGCCACCTTCCAGAGAGCCAGTCCTACTCGAAAGGAAGACTTGGAGGCCCATCAAGGCCAAGTGGGACATAATATAGCACAGCTTGGCTGGATTTTTCCAGATGGAGGAGCTTTGCCTGAGACAGAGTGGCTTAAAATGGTTGCTGTTGAAATTAATAAGTGTTCTACTCCTCCTTCCTTATTCATTCAATCAGTTATTTTCTTCCGTGCTCCACACACTTTACACCTTGTCTTAACCTTTTCCTGTTGAAAGAACCAGATAAAAAAAACTGCAAGCAATACGCTCATGCAGTGGTGTAATAAAGTTTAAAGGAAAAAAAGGTGTCCTGCAGGTCAGCTCATGGTCAACCAGTCTTTCTGAATATAAAAAAGGTGTAGAAAAACAACTGACAAGCTGAAATTAAACCCACTGATGTGTGATGTCTAAATATCTCTTTCAATGCTAATATTTGTCCAGACAGGCTGTTTCTCCAGCAGTCTGGTAGCTATGGATGTTACTGATAGAGACACTGAAAGAGCACTACCCATGTTTAGCTCCAAATCACAGAGAATGCCACTACAGCAACCAACAGGAGTGCAGGGAAAGCTGCTTCCCCAAAATCCAGCACTGCATTGCATAGTGACCATCCAGCACGTCAGTAAAAAAGGGCTTTCCTCATCTTGTAGATTCAGAGCCCTAACAGCTGGACTAAAAGGCTCTTCAGACTCTTGCAAGAGGACAAGGCTTCTAAGACAGGGGAAAAATAAACAAATTTTAATTTCTTATGCATAAACAGACATTCGAGTACAAGACTAGATTAACGAGAGTCACAAGAGTAAGTTGGACAACATGCCCGGCTTTTAAAGGAATTTGCAGTGGTGTGTTCCTCCTAATCTTTCACAGAAATGTGTGGGGATGCACAAATTGCGAAGTGTCCACAGGCTCTTTATCAAGTGTCATTTTCATATCAATGGCCTTTGAAAAGCTTTCCATAAACCCAGGGATAAACAGAAAGGGCTTAATCCCTCTTGCTTCCCCCAACATTTACACAAGTGGTTGATATGTAGCCTGGGGTAATTTGAAGAGACCTGATTTTCAGTGACAGAAGAGTTAAAATTCGGAGGCTAATAAAACTGAGAAAGATCAGCTGAGATTTCTAGGGGGTTTTTTTTCTTAATATTTCGAGGGATCTAATGATACAACCACCCTAAGGGATACTCTATAGGGACATTTTTGTGACTATCATGGTTAAATTACACCTATGACTCAATTTCTCCCTCTCTTTTTTTTTTTTTGCTAAGTGACACTGTTTGACCTCTTTTCAGCAGCCATGTTTTACTCATTCTTTTGGCATCTACACCACAAATGCAGTCCACCTAGGCTAAAAGCACCATTCTTTTCTCCCTTTTACAGGATAACTGGCATCACCATCAGTCCTGGGTGCCAAGATCACCCCAAATCAGTTGTGTCTTCTGCTGAGGGTGCTGGCCCGAGCCTAACTTCACATCCCAGCTCTGAACACAGAGCACGCAGTGGGCTCTGTTTTGTCACTGGCTTTCGCTGCAGCTGTGCCGATTGCTCAGTGGGGAACGTCTGTTCTCACAAAGAATTTAACAAATTAACTATGAACAAAGTAGCCTGGAAATGACATAGATTAACACATGCTGTGTCATGCCAAGAAGCAGCTTGTCAGATTGTTGTTTTCACAAATCTGAAAGGAAAATTCCCAGGACCCCCTAAAGATACAGAAATGTTTCCATGTTTAGCTGTGTTGGAAAATAACACAATCATTGCTGAGGAGAAATAAGAAACACTCAGCCAAGAAAAAAATAGGGTATAACAAGACTCCTAGGAAGCATTTACAGCACAAACAAGATCAAACACTGGGAAGAATCTGTTGTCTTTGTGTAAACTCCCCAGCCAAAGGAGATGCTAAGGATGAATTCAGGGTCACCACGTGTTTTGTTAAAAAGCATGGAGAAAGCCCAGACCTGAAAGTTTACAGATGTTTAGCCCTCTTTGCTCCTATCGATAAAGGAGCAGCTCCAAGTACCTTCCTGGCCTTAACATGAAACAGGTGTCTGCATTAGCCCTCAGTGTGCCTTTAGCCAGAACAGACCTTCTGTGGGAAGCTGGGTACAGAATAGCCCAAATCTCTTCAAGGCAAAGCAAACAGATGAACTCAAAATATGCTGACAAATGTCTAGTACTGTTTGATGCTGTTGGTTCCTGCTGCAAAATAGCAAATTGTCATGCAGGGATATCTTAATTTAGTTTACATGACCCCATGAGGATGTTCCTTAAATTCTGCATCATCTGGTAGTGCTACTCTTAGTATACAGTAACCCCTTTCACATGCATCAAAAGATGGACATGAAAGAACTGAAAATCCCCCTGAAAGCAGCCAGGATGATGTGAAATTACTAAATCCATCTATTAAGAGTGAAGCCATTGGGTTGTTTTAGCCTAAAGAGAATGAGGGAAAGAGAAAAGTCTAACAGCAGAAAACTGCTTTTGTAAAGGTGAAAGGAATCACCCGCCCCAGTAGGCATTGCTAATGGGATCAAACCCAACAGGATTAGGCTGCAGCAAGGAAGACTCATCTCAGATATGAGCAAAAAGTTTCCAATAGGGAGCAAGAACAGGCTGCCATCACAGACAGTTCTGTATAAGGGGTTGGGCAGACACCTGTAAGGATCTGCCTTGGGTCTGGCAATTTGGCTGCATCATCCCCCTTGCAGCCTTATTTGTTTCTATGATTTACCAAACTGAAACAATAAAAACCCCAAACCCAAACTTACATAGAAAAAACATAGTCATAACACTAAAATAAAAAGCCACAAGTGAAAGAAACCAAGACAACATCTTAGGAATATTTGGAACCATCAGTTATGGCTGACAGCAGCTGCCATAGTAAACATGATCTTTGATTCTTGAAATGCACTAAATTCAAAGTATTTTTGATGCTAGGGATACAAGCCCACAAGCTCAGTGTGCAAGGCAATAGGATGCCAGGTAAGACAGCAGAAATCCTGGTCCCTAGGGACCCAATCACTGACTAATTAACTATGATCAGCAGAAGTTCAGGACATGGCACATGCATTCTGTGGTGAGCACCTGTCATGGCTCACTGATCCTCCTGGGAACATGGAAAATGCCTATTGGAAACCTCACTATTAGAAAGCTTATAAACAATAAAACGCCAACACAAACCAAAAGCCAACAAAGCCTCAAAGTCCTTTATTACCTGAGAAAAGGGCAACGATGTAGATTAGTCATTCACAGGTCACATTGGGAAGATAAGTTTGAAGCAAGAGCCCTTTGCAGCAACCACAACTGCTACCACTTGGGTTGTGCTTTATGCTGAGTTTAACTACCCACAAGTTAAAATGCACACACAGACTTAAGAGCAGATGGGAGCCCTCTGCCACCAGGGCCTCTGCCTTTGGCCCTGGCAAAGGTCCCTGGGGCTGCCCCGTTTTAAACACACCAAGATTGTTGTAATGCATTTGAACACTGACAGTGTGCCCCAGCCAAAACCACCTGTAGTTATGCTTATGAAAGCCCTCAAGAATTCATCAAGGCCACTGAAATGTAAGCTGCGCTAAACTGGGAAAGGAAAAGCTGAAAAACAGAATACCAAGACAGCAAGAAATAGATAAAGAAAGTCTGTGCTGCACTACATTAGAACCAATTATATTTTCTGAAAAGTGCATGCAAAGCGCGTGGACAAGACAGAGGGACCAACCATGTAATGCGTGATCGCCTGTACAGCCCTTGTAAAGGTATAAATAAGAGTGTTTTGTAAACAATAAATGGCTTCTGTGAAATCATACTGATTCATTGTTCAGAAGTCCTGAGCTCCTGCACAAGATGGCTTAAAGTCTCTGCAAAATATCTTAAATATGCTGGTCACATGCTATTAGTTTACTTTTTGGCCACACACCATGCAGTTACAAATGCAGAATTTGCATCTCAAATGCCCATTTACCATCTCTTCTCCAAAGATAATTTTGAAATAAATGGGTTTACTTATAGGATTGAAGGTTTCTCCTTTGAACAGAGCTCGGAGGCTTTGACTCACCTGCACAGCTCAAAACAGTATCATCAGTACAATTGATATTTGTTTTCATCTACCACAGGATTTGATTTCAACACACAAAGAAGCAATATTTTACACTATCTCATTTATGCAAGGTGAAAACAAATTTATTGTGATGGTGGTAACCTGCAGTGTTAGCCTTCCCTTATGAATGAGAGAGCTAAAATTACTCAGGAGTGTACTTGGTGCATGGGTTCCCTGAACTTATTTCTTGGCTTTCATTATGAAAGAGGTGAAGTGCAGAAAGCGAAACTGTTGGGAGAAGGTCATTTTGATTCTTTCTTTAATAACAATTCCCTTGCTGTGGCTGTAACTGCATTGTTTTTTTGTTTTGGAGGGAGGGGTGGCAACCAGTGGCTACAGATTTATCTTTTCTTGTCAAATGCAGACAGTATTTTATTTCACAGAATGAGGAAAAACATCTCACAACAGTTTCTAGAGGCTGAGGGCTTTCCAATTTAGGAAAGCAGGGCAATTTCACAGGACATTTCCATCTTACTGCAAATTTAGACTATTAATGTAGAAGTTAATGAAAACAAGGCCTAAAAAATAGGAACCACCACTGAGCCATCATTTTAGATATTCTTGCATTGAATAATTTATTGTTTTCATCAGCCTGTTGCCAGAAGAAAACACACTGTGGTGCCCTTTAGAGAACAAATACATTTTTCTCAGAAAATGAACATCTACAGAATCACAGTGTAGAGAAAACTGAAAGGTAACCATTTGAAAAGAATAAGAGCAAAGTCAATTAAAATTTCATCAGTTGGACAGAGAGTTTACCTGACAGCTGCATCCGGTATTACTCCATTTCCTGATCTATTTCAACTTGCCTCTTGAACTCACCAGAGAAGGTCATATGAAGTGCCAGCAGTAAAACCCACTGGAAATACAGAGCTGTTTTTTGGCTTTCATATTGTTCATCAATATAACTGATTGTAGCTTCTAAAAAACCAGCTCTATAGCTATTGATCACTTGGCCAGTTTGCAGACATTTTTGGAACATGCTGAAAGCCTAGAAGAGCAGGCAAAAGAGGGTGTGTGTTGTTGCAGCGGGGCTGAGATGGTGGGGTGCCATAACCTTCTGGAAGCGCCTCCAACGCGAAGCTGCTCAGCAGGTCCACAACACTCACACACACACCGGATAGCTTTCAGGACTCGTCGACAGTAAGGAGGCGGGAAGGGTCTTCATACGGAGTTCCATGGGGGAGGTTGATTACAGCCATGCATGTGAAGAATTCGAGGGACAAAGAACCAAGAACATGAGAGGGTCCAGGTTTAAATATGGGGTAGGGGAGACCATCAGGGAGCCAGTGATCTGAGGGCACAGGGGTGGTACACAGGTGGGGCTAGGGTAAGGGAGCCAATAGGGAAATTCTAAGGGAGTGGCAATGGGGCAAGGGCCAATGGGGAAACAGGGAAGGGAGAGCCTTGTGGAGCAGGGGCATATAAGGTATAAAGAGGCGGAGGAGCCAACAGGCCAACTAGGGTAACAGAACTGGGGTATATTAGCAGAACAAAGCATTCTGGAGGAAGCCCTAGCTGTCACCATAACCTGGGGGAGCATCCCAGGGACTGTCCCACCAGTGGATTTCCTGAGTCCCTTGTTCAGGGGGCCTACCAGCCTCCACAGTGTGTTTTCAGCTGGCCAAACCTTTCTAACCCTAAGAAGGACCACTTTAAGAAAGTATCTACCAGTTCCTGCTGTAGCTAAACCTGAGTTTACTAGCAGACACTATTGTTAACAGTGCCACGCATCAAAGCATGTGAAAGAGTGCTGGGGCCAACAGGCCCACTGAACAAGAGGGCCAGGGAACCCATAACTGGGACATTCCCAGGGATCCTCTCCTGGTTAGGGTGAGCAAGATGGTCTCCCCCAAGATCCTTTGCGCCCTCATTTGAATGTACCCAAATTCCTCTCTCGCGGTTGGCCTGTTGCCGTTCCACCCCTTATTCCTTGTCCTTCCCCTTCTGCCAGGAAGTTCTCCCTTCCTCATTACCCAGTTGGCTGACCAGTTGTCAGTAATCCTTCAGTTACTGTTCATTGGTTCCCACACCCATGTCCTGCCTTTGCTCTGCCCCATCCTCTCTTCCCATTGGTTGTTGCACCCTATCCATCCCCGTATAAAACCCCTTGTCACTCCCTTGCTCCTGGTCGTCATCCCTGGAACCCTTCGTGTGTGGACTGTCCCTGTTCCTGCTCCTTCAATAAATCCACATTGGAACCCCACACGGAGGCCCTTCTTGTTTCTTCTTGCTGAGCTGTCCGGTGTGTGTGCAGGCTGCAGCTCCTGACTGAGCGACTCCCCAGCCAGAGACGCTTTTGGGAAGGTCGCGGCCACTGACCATCCACGCCACACGCCGCGACAAAAGAGTTGATCCCGTTTTAGACTGCTGACACAAAGGCTAAATTCATGATAGCCACTCGAAACAGAAAAGACCACTGGCAGTGATGGAATGGAGAAGAAGACAGGAAAACAGTGTTGAGAAATTACCAAGATACATGCTTACACCTTACACATGGCAACACACAAACTGCTGTACCCAATGAGATAAAAAATCTACATGCTTTGGCATTTTATGTTAGCAGCCTCTTTTGGCCGTGTCAGATCAAGCTAAGAAATAATATCCTAGGATTACCTACTACAATTCTGACTCATACTCCTCAACACACAGATTTGCTGCATTTCTAAAAATCTAACATAATTCATGGCTAATTATGAACAGTATTGGCTGATAGTTTTTAATTTGTCCCAGTAAACCCTTTAAATACAGGGAGTGTATTTCTCAAGTAGTCCCCACCAGCACAGCACACCACCAGGGTGGAGTGAACTGTGTACCTACCTTAACTTTTTGAAGAGTCTATGGATATAGACAGCAACAGGCCAGGTTCTCTGTGGCCTATTTGAGAATCACTTCAAGCTTGAACCTTATGTTATCTTGATCAAGACACTACTGCTTAGGTTTTTTTCCAAAACCAACAAATTAATAGCTGCAAAATGCCTTGGGCTTTCTAGTACTGCAACTTGACTTAATTTATATTAAAGAGGACAGTGTAACTTCATCTGGGTGACAGTCTCTTTCTATCTCATAGTATTTTGCATCTCTGTCAAAGACAAAATGAAACAGTATCCCAATGCATGATGTCCGTTTTATTCACTTTGGCAATGCAGGTGAATTTTAAGGGATGCTGAGAGCATGACTAGTAGGTTTCAGGTTTTATCTGCTACTCATGAGTTGATCATCTTTTTTTTGCAAGACAACAGGGAACACGTTTGTTTGAGTGTGTTGGGTATGGGGATGCATTGGAGCCTTTTTCTTGTGGCCCAGGATATGCTTCAAACACACCTAAAAAGGCAAACAAAAAAAGAACAAAAGAAGGTTTGAAGGAATGAAGTGCCTCTAAATATTACTCAGTGAAATACAGACAGTTAAAACATCCCAGATATTTGCTTCTCTTCAGTTGGAGCACCATTTTGGACACCCTGTGATGTGGTGTGATTGAGTTGTGCATGCTTGTAGCCAGCTTGGGGTGCCAAGGAAAGAGATGTGCCACAGAATCTCTATTTGCCAAAGGAAAAGGAGTATCTTATTCATGTATGTTTAACAGCCATTTGTGAAACAATTAATTAGTCATTTTGACAGCAAACTTAACCAATATACATGCTTTTGCCAGGATACAGGTTTGTTTTTTAAAAAGTAGGAAAAGAAAATAGAAAAAAACCCTTTCTTGTGCTTAACTCCCTAGAAAGGAGCAAGAAAAAAAAGAAAAGGGGGCCTTTGCATATTCTGGTCTTGTCCAATTTAATCTGGTGTATCTTTAAGAACAACACCACTGGAATGGGAGCTCTCTAACATGATTGATGGCTTCTCCTGTTATCTGTAAGTTGAAATTCAGAAAGCGGGTATCACTGCTTATTGGTACAAGAATTATTTCCACTTTGCTGCAGAACTGATTTGCAAGAGCAACATATGAGTTTGTATATTTTTCTCACCAGCCCGTCATGAAGTATCCCACCGTAAGCCTCCGGTGGCATGATGGATTGTGGAAATGAGAGCCTCACGACTTCATTTGCCATCAAAGACTGGGATAATTGTCATTAGCTTCTGCAAGTAGTGGAGCATCTGTATCCTTGCTCTGGATGTCTGCATTTCACAAAGCATATTACACAGCAGATGTACAAAGCATATACCGCTATGCTAATTTAATTTCCTTCCAAGCAGGAAGCCAGACACCTTCCTTCAGAGCAAGCTATCTTACTCCTCAAGTAAAAGAACCCAAAGACAGGCTTCTGGGTTGCATGTTGAATTGTTTTGATTCACAAGATGAAACCTTTTCTGTGTTTCAATTCATCCTTCTGGAAAATGGGTACAGATGAACCCTGCCACAGGTTGGTTGATGTTTTGTTGGGGGCTTTTTTTTTATTACTGTTGGTTTTGGTCTGTTTTGGCTTTGGGGGGTTGGGGGATGGGGTTTCTGGTATGTTTAATGGGTTTTGGTTTGTTTGTTTTTTAATATGGTCCATTATAGAGCACATATTGATTTTTCATGGTTATCACTGGAACCAATACAGTACTTCTAACACTACAACAAGAATCATCACTCCATTTTTCTTCTGTACTGACAATTCTTTGTTGGTCTTACCCAAACACCACCAACTTCAGCAATGCATTTAAATACAAGATCAACATCAAGCATGGATTTATGCAACAGGACATTAGTCCTGCCTCCTGACAGTTTCTTTTCTGCACAGGGAGCATTTAATGTGAAAGGCAGTTGCTTCAAAATAAGCTGCAATTCTTTGGATATGTCTCAGGAGAGTTCTTCTGCACTAATGTCCATTGCAATTGCAGAGGACTGTCTTGTTGTTTCTAAACCTTTATTGACAACAGTCAGGTGGAAGATACGAGGGGCCAGAGCACTGCTGCTGGATCTGACCTCATGAGCAAGCACGCTCTCACCTTGAAACAGCAGCTTTTTTTTAAAAGTGCCAATATAAAAAATACAGATTTTCACCTCACTCCTAAGGAAGATGTCCCATGAATATGTGTCCTGATCTTTGGACATGACTGTGCACCAGCAATGCAGGCATTTTGAGCCACTGGAGGAAGAAACACAGGGTTCATTCAGGTTAACAAGCTGTTCACCGACAGAACAATTTCTTCAGGTTAAGACTGAGACAGGATGCACCCTCACATTAATTTTACTGGGATCTGGACAGTCAGAGAAGGAAGAAAACTCTTAGGTTGCCTGATATGACCCATGATTTTGTATTTTCTGTGTGGATAACAAAAATCATTAGCCTGACGTCTTCGACCAGCAGTAAGCAAATTTTAAGTACTCATCCACCCATCAATTCAGACAACCCAACAGGCAAAGGAAAATTCTTTTTCCTTTAACATCAGTACTGGCATATCAAGCTTAAAGATCCCTCTACTCTTACATAGGGATGTAATAAGTAAAAACACTCAATTCTCACACAAAGCAAATGACACTTGTGCAGAGAAAGCTGGGGAGAGGAGAAGCCCACTTGCCATGTCAACATTTAAGAGATATATTCAGTATGAGAAATACTGACAAGAAATGCAAACTATCAGCTAAGGTGAACAAACAGGTACTGAAGAGGAGACTGTGCAACCAAAAGAACTTTGAATATTGCTTAAGGCTTAGACAGGAACACAGAATTCCAGCTAAATACAGCAACTTGGAGGTTATTCCACTTATGTTTAGAGAAACAAGCAGACAGATCAATGCTCTGGCTACAAGTGACGTTTTTAGCTATTTAAATATTAATGTCTATTCACATTTGTATGCAATTTTTTTTTGTAAAAGAAAAATATTTGTAATTTGTTAAAAATAATGACAGAACTTTTGCATCTCCCTCTTATCCTGTTACTCCCTGCAGCACATAGAGCCTTTTTACAGCTTCACCCCAAGTAAACTCCATTTGGCAGACCCATGGAGATGAAGCCCCAAACTTCTTTTCATAGCTCTGATTAATGCTGTCTACTGCAGAAATCTCCCATGTTTCACAAACACTGAGAAAAAGACATTCTTGGAGGAGCAGAGTTCAGCCTGGACAGAGGAACTACAAGCCAGACTGTCTAGCACAGGCACCATAACTAAGCTGAATTGCACTTACTCAGTAGAAATGTTCAGTTCAAAAAAAGTATGAAAAGAACAAAGCAAGGGAGAAATAGGAGTTTTTTGTTCATAGTCTTCTCATTAACAAAATCATATTTTGTTAATCAGGACCAATTTCTGTACATTCTGCCACAAAAATTGAGTCAAAAACCAAAGCTATGTCTTTGGCTGTAGCTTCTGTACTGACACTATAACCTTAAATGAACAGTGGTTCAGAAACTACCGTAACAAAAAAAAACAAACAAAAAAAAGAAACTCATCAGAAACATTTCTATGAAGCCAGAAAAAAATAATCCCTCCTACCCACATCAGGACCTTGTTTAGTTCATTTAAGCATTTGCAAGTCCTTGAGTATGTAGACATCCCATTAATGTTATTTTAACTGTGTCCCTAGCCCATCCTAAAACTCTGACTATGCCCAATAAGCTTCCCAGTAGAAGCCACAGAAAACCCCTATAGACCAGAATAAAAACCTGGCAGCCTTAGATTGCATGCATCATCACAGCATTAGCAGCTGCTTCCTCATTCAGATGCAAAACAGTAAATCTAGGAATACTGCTGCACACATATCATGTGCTGGGGAGGAAACAGGAAAGAACAGATTTCTCATGAAAAACGAGATGCTGACCAGCAGAAAGTTCTTGTCCAGCTAAGAAAGCTTCAGCAGTGCAATAACTGCTTTCCACTTTGAGGAATTTAGTAACGCTTGAGCAGCTCAGCCCAGGTAAGTTATTCTGCTCGTATTCAAACCTGTCAACATCACAACACAGCCCCAAGCATGCAGCACATTCATTCTCAGTTACCATTTTTACAGTAATTTTTTCATGCAACTCAAGAGAAGCAGCTGTCAGAATATCTGGAAAGTTTTCTGCAGGTGCTTTTACCAGCAAAACTTTAAAAATATTTCATTCAAGGAAAGTTGCATCCCCTTTTTACTCAAAAATCTGGCATAAGACTATAGACCACCTGAGGTGCTCAACTGAACAGGGGAAATTTTCATTTCTTCTCTTACTGTAGCTACTTAATAAGGGTAGAGATAAAACATGGAGATCAGTGGCAGAGCAGGAGCAAACAGACAGAGGCACAGTTGTGGTATTTCTTGCCTGAGGGATTCGTGAGATCATATGAATTGCAAAGCTGATAAAAAATTCTATATCTATTGAAATATCAAGTCAAAAAGTTCTCTATTTTGGGAGCTGATTTTAAAAAAGCAATTCTATTATCTTTCCTGTCATATGAAGTGTGTCTACATCAGACACCTCACTAGCATTCTGACTGCTGAAGCAGCCCTGTTCCTATCCTGCACAAACCAGCCCTGGCATGTGCAGCCACACTGAGACAAATGGGGTGTGACTATTGCCAGTGACAAGGACACCCTGTACTTCTGATAATATTTTGTGTATTCATTATATTTCCTTCCAGATAACACTATTTCTGCAAATGAGAAATGCAGAGGCTTGCTCAGAACTCTGCAGGGCAAGGGTGGGCAATGAAGACAAAAAGTACAACCCAGGTGAAGAGGGTATTTAGGGCAGGTATCTGATCTAGGTATACAAGAGTAAGTCTGAGTTAAGCATCTTCTTTTATGGCTTCGTCTGAGACTTCTGATGGTCCTTTCTTTGAAGCCAGTACCAATGAAGTAATGGGAACATCCTTATTCTTTAAAAAAAAAAAAAAAAAA
>VZTJ01001540.1:9980-26156 GCA_013397795.1 Orthonyx spaldingii | reverse complement strand
AAAAAAAAAAAAATAGAATCAAACGGGAAATCTGGTAGCCTAAAAGAGCTTCTCCTCTAGAGCAGGGTTCAAACTTGAGTCTGAGTAACACCCAAAAATCTGTGACAGCTGCAACACATGGAACACTGCCTGGTGTGGCTGCTACTCCCAACCCAGCATCCCTGTTTATCCACCTGCCTCCCACGGGACATCATCCTTCCACAAGAGGAAATATCCCTTTTCATGTTACCTCTGGGAAACCCAGATTACAGCAACTTCACAGCTTCATGGAAATGCTGATAGGAAAAATCCCATATATTTTATCATGGATACTTAAGTGCTTAATTTTCACACTAGAGGGTCACACCGGTTTAATTTTTAACAGATAATTGATTTTTAGAGATCTGCACTTTTAGAGATCTGTTATTCCTGGGTGATGAAAGAATAGCCATTTTGGAAAGGGTTTTTCAAACACTAAGTTCTAAGACAGTGTTGCAACTTGCCACAATTTGCATTTCACACTTGCACGTGGAACACCAGGTCCCAATCCAGACCATGCACTTCTAACACAGACCAGGCTACAAAGGTCATTCTACGGTTAGTTTCCTTCCTGCTCACTCCTTGCAGAACACAAGTAATAGAAGGAGACCTGTTAAAATTGTTGGTTTGTTTGATAAAACTCATGCATGCTGAAAATCTCCCTTGGTTTTGTTCTGCCTGTTCCTCAGTGCCCCCAAGGAACATGTCCAGAGCAAAACAGTCCCATTCAAAAAAAAAGTATGAAGTTATTTCTACAATAAATCTCACTAACAAACCCCCAAGATCTCAAAGCAACGTGATGACAATGCTATGGCATGAAGCCTCCTCACAGTGCTAAACTTGAAATGAAAACTTACTACATTTTTACCCACATGTGTGAAAAGCTTGACATACTACAGTACTGCTAAGATGAAGCTTAATTCCATTGTTCTTTCACACATTCACAAGCCTTTTTGGTGTGTGCTGTTCCAGGGACATACATCTTTCCAGATGTTAATGTTTTACCAGCCTTTTTTTTTTTTGTTTTTATCAGGCCCATTTACACAAAATGTACTATAAATCCTCCCTCACTTCATATAGTATATCATATAAGACACCCTGATAAACATGCAGGTCCAGATACATGAAGGCTAGTAAATGCAATAGGAGATTTAGCATGCTACTTGTACAGATATGCTGTTATTCTAATCTTGTGATTAATATGGATTGGCACTACTGTACAGATTTATTTTTGACCATATGCTCTTCAATTGTCATTGCTTCCCCCAGGTTGCCCCCTTGCACATCTGCAGCATGTGTGGGCTAAACGCTCTCTCCTTTTGCTTCAGCAAGATGGGAGAACAATTTCTCAGCTGAACACCACGATGAAGAGAGAATTCTAGCAACCTTGTCTCCAAGGAGCAATTAAAGTAAAATAAAGTTTTTTTAAAACTGAACAAACAGAGGGTAGGAGGGAGGAAACTCACTGTCACTGATGTTCTTCATCTGCCTGAGCTCCAATTAGCTGGAATATTGTTTAATTGTGAGCTGCTAATGTGCTGCCTCAAACAGCCAGCTGTTGCTAGAGCAAATGGACTGAGGGAAAAGGCTTTCAAGTCCAAGAGCAGATGAGCTTGCAGAGTGTGAAAACACTACCACAACTCTCACAGTGACAGGTCTTACTGATTTAAGAGCCTTTTGACTGTAAAACTTGGCTAAGATATAATTCAGCAGAGACTTTGATTCATTTTGAAAAGATTTACACCACAGTTTTAAATGAAGCCCAAGTTAATTAACCATCTTCCTACATTACCACAGAACAGTTCCTCTAAGCTATTTTTTTGCCCTTGTGAACTTTAAAACTCAAGTTCAATAATCTTTTTCCTCTGTCCTGAATTAAGTATAAGAAGACAAAATATGTGTTGCTGAAGCAATTTTCAAACAAGCTCCAAATTCTTGCAATAGCTACTTTTTTAAAATATTTTTTTTTTCATCTAAAGAAAAAAAGTTTTGAAAGGTAAAAAATTAAACACATTTATGTATTTTCTGCTATTTATAATTAGTTACAGCTTTATAAAACCTTTCCTAAATGAGATTTCTCAGTGATGACTGCCATAATTTTCTATGCAAATCAGATTAATAAATTAATTTCCCTGCATATAAATGAGAAAACAGTCAATTTATGTGCCCAATAATAACTTGAAGCCTTCTCTGTGCGAACTTGGCTAGGAAGGTTTTTCACGTAGACAGATTTACAGAAAAAAAAGGCCAGTATTAGAAAAAAAAGGTAAAAGTTTTTTATATCTGCCATTAAATTATTTATAAACTTGCTTTACAAAGGATTTTTTTATATGGTCCCTGGTAGGAAGGGGAGGGAAGTGAAGCACAAGTCCCAGCTGTGCATGTGTCTACATTGCAGTGTGCCACAGGTGCAGACCCCTCAATTTGTTGGGAGACAAGAAACACCAGGATGGACAGTGTGACACCACATCCTGGCTGTCTCTGGGCCACACCAGCTAACACGAGCATGTTCACCTGGGCTTCACTCTCTCCACCTAACAGGAGTCTGAGCAAACAAAAATTCAATAAAAAGCCAGTTTGTGTAGGGGCCAGTCCCCCACTGTCTGATACCATTCCGTTCAAAAATTGCAAAAGCAAGTTTGGCATCCACTTTCTCTAGAGGGGCAAAGACAACTCTTTTTCTTCAGAGATTAAATGAAACCTTTCCCTCGTGGTCTGACCTAAACCAGAGGCAAGCACAGAGCATGGATCAGGCTCCAACCCGGCAGTGCAGGTCCCCATCTGACTCCCAGTGTTGTTGCATCATTGACTCCAATCAGCCCAAGTCTGTTGATATGACCTGAGAACCTGGTAATATTTCTCTCAAAATTATAAGAAAATAACGAGCTTCTGCCACAAATTCTGTCTACAAACAGTTTCTAAAATGTTCAGGATGAGCTAATTCTGTACAACTTTAGAGAGCGCATGGTTGACTCAAGAACAGGAGGATTTGTCACACTCAGTGGTTCCTGAACTGCTCCAGTTCAATCCTGTTTATACCAGTTACACTTTCCTTTTCAAATTATATACTGATTTTTCCCCAGAAATTCAAGAGTAGAGTGGAAGATAGGCCAAACTCTATACTTGGACTGGTGAATGTCTTTGCCGAACGATGTTCAATTGCAGAAGACCCATTTGGCATCACTGACATATGGATTAATAGCCTGCCCCCTCCCCACCACTGTCTTTAATATCCTGTCCTTTATGAGTGACTTTCAGACTCACTTTACATTATCCTCTCAGGCAAATGTTTGTTTCTTTTTTTGTGGTTATATTTGCGCTTATTTGCTCTCTTGAGTTGATACCATCTACAAAAAAAATTGCATACACTCAGCTGCTCCAGTGTAAGGCACCATCCTTGCTGCTGCAAATAGACCTCTCCAAAAGCTGTGAGAGGACAATACTCCATCACACACACATCCTCTTGTAACATACCTGAGACTTCAGGTTCTTCCAAGCACTGTAGTGGAGGAAATTTGCCACTTGAAGTTCAACAAGGCCAAGTGCAAGATCCTGCACCTGGGTCAGGGCAATCCCAAGCAAAAGTAGAGGCTGGGCAGCAAAGGGATGGAGAGCAGCCCTGAGGAGAAGGACTGGGGCTGTTGCTGGATGAGAAACTTGACATGACCCAGCAATGTGCACCTGCAGCCCAGAAATCCAGAAGGGTCCTGGGCTTTATTAAAAGCAGTGTGTGCAGCAAGTGTAATATTTTGATACTGCTCAAGCAAAATAGAAAAATTGCAATACTGTGATAAGCAGCTGCCCAGCTACAGGGGGAATAAAGGTCTGGAAACACACAGTGCAGGAACACCCAAAGCTTCAAGCACCTCAGCTCAGCATAAGGATTCTTTCACCCAGAAAGTGACTTTCCAATACATAAGTCCAGAACTCAAGGGATTCCACACACTTGCTGATTATTTTTTTTTCAATAGCACATAATATTGGTGAATTATTTTATTTCTGCAAATTCACCAGCTTCACATAATAGGCACGGTGAGAAAAGGCAAACAGGAGGAATTTTTTTGCCCAAACCTCAACTGAAGCCTAAGAATATTCACTGCAACAGTATAAGTTATCATATGTCTTCTTTAAAATTTAAAACTGATTACAGAGCATTTAACTGGCTTTTAAAAAAAAAGCTACAGACTTTTAAAGCTCTGTTTCTTTCAATCTAATTCATATCAAGGAGCTTATTACTGAGAAGACAATGTGCAATCTCTACAGGTGCTCTTTCACCCCTGAGGGTGACTCAGTAAAAGTTACTGACTGTACTAGTTTGAAAAACAAACCAGTGGGAGATCGCAAGTCAGAATTATAATTTAATAGGAAAATTAAAATCAATGCAATAATACAAGGAAAAACAATGACAGAGTCGGATACTACCTGACACCCTGTTAGTTAGGGTGGTGGTAACAGTCCAAGCAAAGTGGTTCTATTGAAGTGGTGATCCTGTAGAAAGTCTGGTCTCCACCTGGAGGTCCAGTGGTAGCTCTTGTCCTCTGGGAATCCAGTAGGCAGGGCTGATTTGTGCAGTTCCAAAGCCCAGGTTATATCCAGTTGGGAATATTTGGCTCCTCCCCCCTGGGCGGAGCAGCTCACAATGGGATGAGGTCATTCCAGTGAGGTAATTCTATGAGTCATGTGGTGGTTTCTTGATGGCCCATTAACAGAGATAACACCCGGAGGGAGTTACCAGGGGTGAGTCATGACAGGAGATAACAAAGAGTGCCCCACCTGTTTTAACAGCTTGTGGAGATGGGAATAGAATATATCTTATATTGCAACCTAGGACACTGACTCAGATCTCAGTTTCAAGGTTCAATTAGTCATCAGTTGTCTTTGCACAATTACAACTTGCATTTTAGTACCAGTTAAGCCCACAGAGTCTGCCTGGGGAAACACAACAGGTCTGCCCTGCCTTTCACCCTTATCTTTCCCCTTCTTTAATTGCTTGTGCCAAGAGAAATGCATGACAAGCATGATGTTGCACTTAAATATTCATTTTCCTCGGTTGTAAGTGCCAACAATGAGACACAAATACCAGAAACATCTCTGATGTTTTGATGGTACCTGATTGCTTGGTTAGAACTCTTCACTGTTTTATAGTTTAATGAGCTGATGGAGATATTCATCACATGCAGACACCCAGACCACGAAATAGGAGTGTCAGTTATGCAGGGATGAATGATGGAAGGGCACAGACAGTTAAAACACACAGAGGACAGTGGCAGAAAACTTACTTGATTATTTTAATTTTCTAAACAATGTGAGATCTGAATGGGTCTTTAAACTCCATATGCTCTTGCATTTTTCTGAAGCCATTGTCTCATCCAGAGCTCTCACCTCTGTGCAAGCCAAAGAGATCCTGATACAAAAATAGTGAGATCTAATCAGAGTTTATTGCTTCTGGTATAAGCACTACCATAGGGGTTTTTATCTTTTTTATTAAATTTACAAAGATGAGCATCCATATTTGGGATCAAAAGGTGATTCTTGTACCCTGTGCAGAGTGCTAGGCTGGATTTCTCATACAATAAAAAACCTTTTCTTGTAATTTGTTGGAAAAATAGGTGACTTTTCATTACTGAAACAGGGCAAGTTAACTTTTTCTCAGATTATACTCAGAATTGATAATCTCTTTATATAGGAGGGGGCAAGTCCCTACACCTGCACCCCTAACTACAGCTTCACTGCAGTCGTACAGAGTAATCTTATCAGTCTCCTAGGGGACAGCACTAGACTTGCCTACAGAGGAGAAAACTGAAATTTAGGGAAATGAATTTGGCAGCACGAAATCACAAATGCCCCATATTGCTTAATATGCACTGCTATATGTGACTCAGTTGTTCCTCAGGGCACTGTCATGCAAACACAACTCAAGCTTACTTCAGGAGAACATCTTTTGATTTACACCTGCGTAGAAAAGCATCAGATTTTCTGACTAGATTGTCTCAAAGTGCCAGGAATTATGTGTTGGTTATTTTAATGGTATGTTTTGTACTAGCATTGAGAAAAATAAAAATTAACTTTTTGGTTTTTAGATTGAAAAACATGAGAATATCCCAGCTCCATAATAATAGTTAAGGAGCTTAGGAGTCTTTTTGCTGAGATTTTTAAAATGTTACCCAAGCTCACCAATTTTAATTTTATTAAATTGCAGACAATTGCCACTAAGTCAAAAGTAACACAGCTCAGGCAAATAGCAATAAATTTACCTAATTTCTGGGTGTTTAGTCTGACTTGTATCACCAAAGTGCTCACTTTCAGCCCTTACTGAGAAAAGTCTGTATTGCTGCCCAACTCCTTCATTTTACAGTCACAATGCATTTACCAAAAGAATTTCACGTATTAATGTTAATAACAGCCATGACAATAAATCACAAGGTTCTCTATTTGACCTGTGAGGTTTGCACCAGTAAGACGGACACACAAAATTTATTTCTTAATTCCTGCACTCCATTAAATGAATAAAGTTATTATTTTAAATAAAGAAGTTACCAACAAAATAAAGTAGAAACAGAAATGTTGGTTTGTTGTTTTTTTTATTTTTAATTTAAAAGCATAACTGTTTTAGTGAGGGTTTATAAACACCAAGTAGCACATTTGGCAGTGACATACCAAGGTAAAATAATGGCAATATATCATTACGTTGCCATCTGGTGACAGAAAAATGGTTTATTGAAATACCCTGATGATATCGCTCCTGCAAGAGTTATACATATACCCATACTGCACAAACAACTACTAAAACAGGACTGTATTCACAGCTGAGCATGTTTGCAGGGATAATTTTTTCATAGAAATCTTGTTTTTTTAGTCACTGCATATCACTTCTTTGCATGCTCACCTGGTGTTCTTCAAGTCCTAGAACTGAAAATTCTTTGGGGCAAAAATGGTCTAATTTTTTATATATACACATACATCTATATACACACAGGTATGTATATATGATGTATGTGTATACATACAAGACACCTCCTTGTTTCCATTAAAGTGATTACCAACTGGCACCACAGAAGCCTGGCTCAATCCTTCAGTATTTCACATGGGAAGCAGAGGCCTGAACATCCCAGGAGATCTGAGCCTTACGTCCAGGAGCAGTAGCCACTTTCCAGCTCAGCTGGCCATGTGAGATGTCGCCCACCACCAGCCTCAGCTGTCGGCTGGAAAGCTCAAGTGTGATGTGAGGTACCTCAACAATCCTTGCTGTGTGCTCAGCACCACATCCTGGATCCCTTTCCAAAGGCCACCAGGACCAGTGGGAACCTCTTTGGGCACTGGTTCAGGTCCTTCTCAAGCCCTTTGAATTCAGCCTTCCTACCCACAGAGACACAACTGACATCACAATGTTTTCTTGCAGCAGGCCCCTAAAGAAATTAAAACCTATCACCCAAACCCAGACAAATAAAAGACTCAACTTCAGTGATAACACAATTAAGGTTTCTTCAAAGTGCCTGTCATCCCCTAATGTGCATTTAGACAAGTAGTGAAAGCCCAGATGCATTATGGGATGATAAAACTCACCTTGGAGGGACTTAATGCTTAATTAAAAGGACGAACACTGAAATAAATGCACTAATGAGATAAAATCACACTAATTCCTAAATCTTATGGGGCCAAAGTGTCAGTCTGAGTTGTAATTAATAGAGTCCTATATGGGTTTCTCAGAAAAAATACTAAAACATTGAAGTAGTAAATCACATCTGAAATTCATTGCAAACTTCTGTCAAATTCTACAGATTTTTTTATTTAGGATTCCACAGTTTGCACAATTCCAAAGATGACTTGCCCTTTTTTTATGCTACTGCCACACTTTTAAATTATAAAATTATTTTATTGCTAGTTTAGCCCAACATTTTACATGAATGCTTACCAACACTTCCTTCTCTCCCCTTCGTGTTTTCTTGCCTTGATCCCTGGCAAATACTGAGTCTGTCCATAGCACTTACACATTAAGCTAAATACATCACAGAGATCACAATATTTCTCCTGGAAATATGTTATTTTTGTCTTCATGAACCTAAACCCCCCAAACCCAAGAAATTATGCTCTCTTTCCAGCCCAAGGGTAAGCTGTGTTTTATGGAACACACCACAATGTGCCTTTCTGCTGTGGTCATGACTGAAAGCCCAGCCAAGTCAACAGACCACCTTTTCACCAGCTCCAGTGGGTTTGGAATAGATTAGCTGGCCATTGACTCACAAAGTTAATTTGTGGCCATCTCTCTGCAACTCCTTGTCTTGTTTGCTGGTAAAACTGACCCTGTAATCATTGCTTTCATCCCTTGCACATGGTACTGGGGATCAGGTCAGCTGTCCTGCATCTGCTCTAATAATTTTTCCCATAATTTTTGAATTGTTTCCTCCATTTCATAATGCTCTGAGGACATTCATGAGGTGGCTGTTAGATGAGTTGAGTCTTTAGCTCATGGGTTTCTCAGGCAGAGAACACTAAACATGGACATTTTAAGCCTGGCAGGTGGACCAGGGAGTGCACCCCAGGCAGGCAAGGAGGATGCCAAGGGCTCTGGACCCCCAGTGTCACCTCCATGTCCCTAACATTAGGCTTTGTCACCCTCTAGTGGGCTACATACAAAGCTTTACCATCCCATCGGTGACTTCCTGCCCCCGGACCTTTGAAGAGGCTTAGCTTTGGGAGTCAGAGTTTTCAATTTCACTGCCCACAGATGACTCAAGCTCTTGTCACTTGCAAGTCTTCTCTCCTGTATTTTCTTTTCTCAAAGAAAAAAACTCCACACACATACCCACGAAAAAATCCAACCATAAAAAGGAACCAAACCAAACAAACAAACCCCAAAAACCCACAATCCCCCCAAACAGGGGCACCCTCAAAAAACCACAGCCTGCAAACTGTCCATGAAGCAGCAATGAAGAAACACTAAAATTATGTCAACGTGCACTAGCGGAAAGTACAAGAGTATGTCCAAATTATACTTTTATGTATGTATTTATACATTATACATGTACTAGTCAGCAAATCTATATTAATTTGTAAAAGAGAAAAATTAACATTAATATACACATTGCACATATTAAGCAGATTATGACCTGCTTTTTGCCTGTTGGCACACAAAACGTGCAGCCCTGCTCATTAGTTGATGCCCCGAAATGCATTAAACTGGCTAGGACGCTATGAACACCTTGAAGGGGAATACAAACGAGATTTTGTCTCCTAAAATAAATGCATCTGCAGCATCCCCCAAAAAATTTTCTGATTTTTAAAAGTATTTTTTAATTCTGGTCTACTGGTACATTAAGACTGTACATTTTAAAATATAGCTTTGGGTCCAGATTCTCTCTTTGAGTATCTAAACATGATGAGAAACCTTTTCCTTTTTGTCTTTTGTGTGTGTAGGTGGCAAGGCCTGATTTTTTAGCGGCAACTTCTTAGTATGAATACCTTGCTGAAACACCTCCACAAAGGCAATCTTTTCTATCTTACTTCTTTTCCACAGCCAGTGAGCAGTGAACACTGAGACAATTTGGGGTTATCAGGTTATACAGTTCTTTGCAGTACACCAGGATTGGTTTTTTCACCTCTGTTTCCCCAGACCAATATTAACATGCACTGCCAAGAAAATTGGCAGTAGAAACACTAAGCCTTTTTACCTTGGAAATGTAAGACTGAAAAAAAAAAAAAAAGAGTTGATAAGTGGGACCTATTAACATCATTTCAAGATTAGCAAATGAACCAAAGCCAGCAAGCTTTCTATTTAAAATCTGTCTTCTGGACTCACAAAATCAGGCCTTTTTTTCTGGTCCTGTTTCACAAGTTATATACTTGTAATAAAACAACAAATGGAACCTCCATTTAGGGATTGCATCCACAAGCTGCCAACACAAAATAATCATCCATGCTCTGAAGGTGAAGTACTTGTGACCGAACAAAACTTGATGAAATTTCCTGACTTCCCTCTTTTATGATGGCAGAGATCCCATGAATTAGAGCAAATCTCACATTTCCATTGCACGTCTTCTGTATAGAGAGTTTTCCACCTCAGTCTTGTCTTACAGACCAATGCTTGTGTAGGACCACAAATGGTGTGGCCACCTACCAACTCTGTGTGAACCTAACTTAAATTAGTTAAGTGTAGCCAAGTTTGCAGAAACAGAGCACAGAATGGATGAGCCAGAAAGGAGCAGCTGTGTGGAACAGTGTGCCCCTGTTCCCTCCGGCCTCCTGCCATCTCTTCATGTGACATGCCCCTGGCTGTCAAGGCGAGGCAGACACTCACAGTGTTTGACTTTATAACACCACAGCCAAATCAAATGCACAGCCACTGCTTCCTCAGATGTCTATATTTCATTTAAACTGGGATAAAGCAAAGAAACTGGAATATTGTCTCATCATGCATTCTAAATCAGCCAGGGTAGAAAATAATGGGGAGTTAATCAGATCACTGAAACTCTAATTCACTTGGTATTGATCGGGCAGATTCCTAATGGGACAGCAGACCAATTTCAAATTACAGTAAGCTGACTTATCTTGGAATACCAATGACCAGCTCCTGAGAGATGCCTGGACAGACCATGGGCTCTCCTCTCCTTATGGCACATGCTTGACTGAATGCATCAATGTATAATATGATGCGGCATTTGACTAATTAATAGGAGATTGATGAAAGGTGCAGTTTTGAAAGCAGAAGTCTCACTTGAATAAATGTGGGATGAAAGTCCCAGCAGGGATGAAATACACAGAGCCTTAGAAACAATTACAAAAAAAAAAAGGAAGATGGGAGCTAAGGAAGGTAATGCAAATAAACCAGGCTTTTCATTATATTAATCAGAAGGTCCATCACTGAAATCTAATATATTCTGCATTTAACTCTTCACTAGCTTTATTTATAATTTATTTAGAAAATGCTTTGAATTATGACCATGGTACCACAGACAGTCTGTCCTGAAGAGGAGGCCTGCAAGCAGAGGGAGCCAGGGAAGAGTTACCATCATTTACACTGTGCTTCCAGGTCAGAAATCCTTCCTCAACAAACTGTTCTTGATCAAATCCTGCTGTCTTTATGCAGCAACAGGATTAAAGTGCTGCAGTTGTGGTGGTTTGTTCTGCTTGCCAAAGCTACTGGGGAACAAAGGTGCCTCAGTTACTCTTCAGAGTAAAGGATGTCCAGCAAAGTAGGGTTCCATGTAGTGATTTTCCAAACACATCCATACCAAAGTTCCTTCATCTGTGTGGTGTCCTTACAACCTCCCAACTTTTATTATATAACAGCCTACCTCTTGTCATGTGCTGCACAAGGTCTGTGTCACCCCTTATGTGACGGGCAGTACTTCTAAGAGAAGGGTTTGTCCTTCCCCTCCTCACAGAAAAAAAATCAGGACAAAAGTTATCCAAGCTGGAACAGTGCCAGGCATCTAACACAGAAGATGATCTACAGACAGTATGTATTCCCTTCTGGAATGGAATTTAACTTGCTGATCTGCTCTGAATGCAAAGTTGAGAGTACAGATGTGAAAAACATACGTACACATGCGTAGTTATATGTATATATCCACATACAGATCACTTGACATGCATCAGCACAATGTACTGTACTTCTTTGTGATGAACTTGATGGTTACAACTAATTCTTTTTATTTTCATCCTACGTCTTCACTTGTTTACAGTCACTTCTGAATTGATAGAACTGAAATATTTTATGGCTTGCCCTAAAACTGGTAAAATCAAGAGAAAATAATTTGAGTCTTCTCTAGAACTGAAGTCTGCCTTTAACTAAAGGAAACCAAAACAAACATCCTTCTGGAGGGACTTCTGCACCCCTCCCTCTTGAAGTTGTGTGGTAGCCTCATCCCTAGTTGACGGGGCACAACAAAAGTCTGCCTGTTTTTCCCTGACCCAGTTATACAATGTGTTTCCAGCTCTCATTCCAGATTGAGTCCAAAAGTATGCTTAATCACTGTCAGGCAAGGCAGAACAGTTGCATTACAAACGTGCTTATTTTCTGGAGCATAAGAACCCAGAGAGGCTAGCGAGCTGGCCATAGTGATAGGTGTAATGATAGAGCTGGAGCAGCACTGAGATCCCTCTGAGAGAAAATCAGAGCTTCTCCACAGCCTTTCTGTTCCCATCTGCTGCTTTGGCCAACACCCCTCTCCAACACCTCCTAATCCCATACCAATCTTCCCTAACAAGGTGCTAACGAATTGCTAAATTCTGGCCCTTAAAGACTTCTCACGTCTGGGATTGTTTGGAATCCAATTGCCTGTGGTTTAGTTCTGAAAACCTACGTGAGGGAGGCAGGCTGCTGTCACAGCATGAACGAAAAGGGCAGAGGTCCAGCTGTGCTCCAGCAGGTTTTCGTGGAGGCACAGGCATAAGAGACTTGCCTGCCGTGCGAATAGCTCCGATTGCTTTCAGCATCTTGCTTGATGCCAGGTTTCGCCAAGTAGAGGAACTGTGAAGCAAAGCTAATGGGGTAGTTGTCCTCAGAGTAGTACATCATAATAAATCCATTTGTGGAATCATGAGGCTGGCAAGTCATTAACAAACAGCAGCTTCCACTTAACCTAACACAGAACAAGATCTCATACCAAATTATCATCAGCATACTCGCTGTTTACATAAATCCCTTTCTTCAGCGCACTTCCCGTGTCTTTTTAAGCTATCTAGATAAAATCCTCCCTACAGTCCAATGCCGGCAACTCACAGGAAGCTGCTGACTCCAAGGGCACAGCCTCAAAAAAAGAGAAGATGGAAATGTCCACTTGATCCGCCTTGACTTTCTCTTTGGTTATGCTGCTACCTGACAAGTCTCCTGAGCATAAGGTGGAAGACAGGGTTCAGAACACTCCAGATATGGGAAAGTAAATTGTCACAGTCCTAAAAGCTGTTTTACAGGACAAAAACATTCAGTTCACAGGGGAAAAAAACAGAAGGAGCATCACTTCCACACTCACATCCAGCCTAACATGATGGATTCATACAGTTTTCCCCCTGGGTGAGATTTGACTCTAGCAGAAAGGCTTTAACTCAGCATTCAGGGTTAGAAATTACATTTTAAAGAAGATGATAAGGTTCTTAGCTTTGAATTACTCATGATTTTTTAAAAAGGTGTTTACTCATGTCCACTGTATTTTTCAAGATTTTTACTTTGTATTTCCTCCTCTCCTTCCATCCCCTTTATTATTTGCTGAAGTTCTCAAGTAGTTTATGAATACACATGAAGGCATATGCATTTGGTGACAGTTTTTCCATAAAATATTAGAGAACTGCATTCAGAACTGCCGAGCAATGGACAAACTCTTTCTACTTGCAGCCAGAGCACCAGGGTGAATGAAACTATGCTAATGCTGACAATTTTTTTAAAAATTGACCATTAAGGAAACAAGTTTCCAAAAGCTCTGCTCCAAACAGATTGAGATATATAATGTTGCTGAAGCTTCCTGCCTAGCTAAAGCTGGGGTAGAGAAATATCCAGCCACAGACACCAGGACTGTTTCTTTGCCTGGATTCAGTCAACCAAGTATGTGAGAAGCTTTGCATACATACTCAAAGAGCGAAGAGAATATTAGGGCATGTACAAGACAGACATTCTCTTTGCAAGCTGGTTTCTAACCTCATGAAGTTCTTCCTGGAAAACGAATTATTTTAGAAGGAATGAAAGCAAAGCAGGAAAATGTTAACAATGCAATGTGACACTTACTTTTGAAGTTCCAGTTATTCCCTACCAGCTCAGTACAGATCGTGCAACCCCACTGGCTGTTTCACTACTCGGAGCAGACAATCACAAGTCTCAAAATACTCCTGATTTACCAGAGAGGAATGAGAAATAAAACAGCAAGACATGCATAGAGAAGGGCTGTGCTCTGGCTCTTTTGGCAAGCTTTGTTGTAAAGGAACAGATCCTGCCAAAACAAGTATCTCCACCCATCCCCAGCAGAAAAAGTAGGAAAAAAATCTTTACTGAAGATGGACCTTTCCTAAAGTAAGACTGGCCTTTTAGTCTGTAATTGATGCGCTACAAGAAAGGTTGAAGAGAATTTATGCCACAAGAAAGGTTGAAGAGAATTTATGAAGAGAATGCCACTGCATTTAGAGGGTTTCACAGCATCCTCATAAACGTAACTGAGGATATAGATCGCTCTGCTCCAGGAAGCCCTGGTGGGGATGCAGTGTTAGACTTTAGCTGATGCTGACTCTTTCATAAAGCTATACACCTCATCTAGAAATTGTTATTGAGAGATGCTTTAGCAAGGTAGAGTTGTTTTCAAAACTGCATAATTACAGACGATATCCAGAATCTGACCTACCACTGGTCAGTGCTGAACAGATAAACACCAGACTATTGCAGTTGGCCATCTGCTGCTCATAATCATGACTAAAAACCAACAAGGAACAAAGGGAATAAACATTTCAGCCTGGGAAACAGCAAAAGTGTTTTTCCCCTAGTCACAAACTAATCTAAAGTGCAGAAGGGGAAGCATTTTAATATTTTACAAAGGTATGAAAGTAGAGAGTTTCCAAGTTGCCCCTGAATTAAAAAAAACAGGTATTTTTACTGGGTGAAGCCTTGTGTTGTATCATATGACAAACCATCCACAATAACTTGAATGGTCACAAGTGACCCACAGATTAAACTTATTGTAATGTGAACCAACAATATTCAAATTACTTACTTAAAATGAGGGAGGGGGAAGACATCAAGAAAACTTTCCCTTCCTTCCATCCTGCTCACCACACAGGGAGCAGGTATGAGACAGTTATCAGATTTGGTCTTGCCACACCTCAGTGACTGTTTCAGTCACTGGTTTTGCATGTACACAACACTGAAACCTTCTCTGCAGGAAGGAAGCAACAGCTCCCCCAAGGGTCTTGAATACTATCAAAGATCATGGTTTATGCAGACTATACACACCCAGGTGAAGCTTCAACAAGCCCTTCTGCAAATGAGATGTCAGGAGTCAAAAAGGAGTAGCAACAAGCTTCCTAAGCATATGCTTGCTTGGGAAATTTTTGGGGTTTTGTGGAAAAGTTCATGGTTTTTATCCTGTGAGAGCAGGGGTGGCACAGGATCTGAGGTAATGTTGTGCTCTTTCTTGGCACTTTCTCTGTATTTTGTGTGGCTCTCTGTCTTGTGACATCTTGCATCCCTGCTTTTGATCTATTCCTTTCCATGCACCAAGCAGACAGCTAGTTGATCCTTTTCTTATTTCATTAACTGTTTACATGTTATCTTACCAAAAGGTAATTAGGGGACAACAAATTGACTTTGCTTTCAAACCTCTCTAAGATCTAATCCTGCTGCAGCATGTGACCAACTTTAGGATTTTCGAAACAAATCCCACTATTTTACCTTTAAAGGAGCAGTGTTTTGCATTTTCCCTTACCACATGACCGCAGAAACTGTAAAATCTAAGATGCTCAGCTGGAATTATGGCAAGGGCAAAAGTCAGCTAAGTACCACCTAGTGGAAAAAAAGAGAAAGAAAAGCCATGTCCATTTTCAAGCAATATGTAAATTTACTTGAAATGTCTGAGCACTTGGCATCCCCCACCATCCCCTGCCTCATTTTAAGTCAGTCTGTGCTCATGCTTTCCATCATCTGTCTTCATCTCTCATCTTGATGCAACAAATATATACACTTGCAACTAAATGCTTCAGTGGGACAGAATTCCAAGCTTGAACTTAACTACCCAAATTTATCTATGCCTCTTGGATCATTTTATGTAAACAGGTGTAGTGGTTTGAGTTCGTTTACTTGAGTTTTTTGGTTAAACGCCAGCACACTTACCAGATTTTATTTAATTTTGCTGTGAGATAAGGATTAGGAGTAGGTAAAGCAGGTTCAAACTTTAAAGAGTATAAAGAAAGTTTATTAACAGACTTAAAAGGAAGGAAAAAAAACTTAAGAACCAGAACAAAACCGTCAGAACACTTTTGCTTTTCCCACCTCTCCATTTTTTAATGACAATACAAAAAAACAATACTTTGACTTTCAGTCAGTTTACTACTTTTAAATTAGTCTTTCTTCAGCCATTTAGGGAGAGGAGTTTTCTCCTGCTTTACCATGTTGACTTCTCCACAAGAAATACAGTTCTTATGGTTTTTAGCCTCACAACTAGCAGCCGCCCAGGAGAAAAAGAT
>VZTJ01001539.1:26956-59205 GCA_013397795.1 Orthonyx spaldingii | reverse complement strand
CAAAAAACAAACAAAAAAAAAAAACCAAAAAAAAAACAAAACAAAAAGCCTGGCAAAGAAAGCTGAACTCAAGTATTGTCTTTTTCCCAAGTGTGTGTCTGTGTGGAAGTTTTTCTGGGAGATGAGAGACTTTTTTCTTCCTCTGATCTGATTCTCAGCACTTAGGAAAGCTGCCAGCAGCTGAGGAGCAGCCACGTTTCACATGCTTACCTTGAACTTCATTTGATAGGGCCTAAACCACTGTGCTCTTTGATTGGATTAGGAGGAGTGCAGTGCGGCATTGCATCATTACCAGGATTTAGTTGACCTCTGGGAAAATGCACTTCTGACGTCCCCATCAATCTGGCCTGCATTCTTAGGCAGGAGAGATGCTGAGGGAAGCTCCAACACAGCAGCCCAAGCCACGCCTCTGTGCAGGATCTGTCCCTCAGGAGCAGAGAGCCCAGGCACTGACCCGCTTGCGTGACTTCTGCAGCCGCTTGACTTTGCACAAGGTGACTGGGCCCAGCACGGGAGCAGGGAGCTGGACCGGGAATAACGCAGCCAGGCGATGTTCTGAGAGGCACAGAAGGAGGATGGAGGAGGCAGAGGAGGCTATTGGACTGTGAAGCAATTTTTCAAACATGTGAGAGAAGCCTTTTCTCTTTTTTTACACGTTTTCCCCCTTAGATTCTCAAACAGCCTCCATTTATCAAGGTATGAAGGTGATTGATTATAAAAAAAATATCCAGTCCACAAGAAGATGAGGCTGAAGCCAATGTAGGCACTCAAAACATGCAAAGACACCTTGGTTTTCCACAACCTACAGCTTTGATCTCACAATCAAGGACACCAGAAGGAGCTTCTAATCCCTGCCCCTTCCATGTATCCATAGAAGCTGAGGAGTTCCACGTGAGAGAAACACTGGGTTACAGTGGAGAGAGAATCGTAGAATGCTTTGGGTTGGAAAGGATCTCAAAGATCCTCTCATTCCAACTCCCAGTGATGGACAGGGACACTAGACTAGATTGTTTAAAGCCCCATCCAACCTGGCTTTGAACGCTTCCAGGGATGGGGCATCCACAGCTTCTCTGGGAAACCTGTGCCAGGCGTCACCAACCTCACAGAGAGTTAAAGAATCACTGGGAAAAGCTGCTGTCCTTTTCCCAAGGGTGTGCCTGTGCTGAATTCTCTCTCTGAATGTGATCAAGGGGGTGAACTTAGCATTGGTGTTAAATTAAGTCTTTGTTTATCAAGGACTTTGGTTGTGGCAGAAGGGGTTTTAGGGTTTTGGGCTAGATCTGTAGCTGGGTTTGGTTTGGTATTCTTTGTGCTTTTCAGTTCGATGTATTTGGGTGAGACAGGCAGGACAGTTTTGTTTCTAAATGGCTTTAAAAAATTTCATAGTTTGGTTTTAATACAGAAACAAATGGTTGTTATGGAATATGTTCACAATAGTGCAGGAAGACTTTGAAATTATTTTTGAAACCCTCAGTTTACATGATTGATGTGCTATGTATCTATGTCATGCAAATATTTTACTATTTAAACACTTTTTTAAAAGTTTGGCAGAAAACTTATGCTTTGGACTGAGTTCACCACATCCCCCTTTGAATGGGATTGAAGAGTGAACTGAGCATTTGTCTAAGTCTATGTCAATCAAAGACTTTAGTTGTGGCAGAAGGATTCTTGGGACAGACCTTGAGACTGGTTTGGGTTCCTCTTTTACGAGAACTTTTCTTTTTTCCTCCTGTGATCTAATTCTTTGCACTTGCTTTGCTGTCACGAGATTTTTGTTTATTTAGGACAACTCCCAGGTTTCACAGGGACGCGTGACTCAGTGGAGCTGGTTGCAGTGAGGGAGCACACACAGGGTAAAGGATTGTTTCAGTTTCTCATTTTCTGAATGGTGCAGTGCCATGGGAAGACCAGAGCTGTTCGCCTCTCCCCAGACCGAGACTTCAACTGTGTGCCCCCAGAACCTCCATAAGATGCACAACTCCAAAGAGCTACAATGTAAATTTTCAGAGCACTTCCAGTCCCAGAGCAGATCAGAGCTCATACAGCCAACTTTGATCTGAAATTGGATACAAACCAGAGCCTTCACAGCTATTTGCATGGTCAGACAAAGAAGAAACCCAGAGAAATTGCCCCAACCCCTTGCAATGTTCATTTTGAAAATGAATGTGGTCTAATATTCCTTGCAGGTTACCCATAAAGGGTTATTTTATAACTTATCTTTTAATAAGCATTCTGAAATTAGCTTTTAGAAAGCCCAGCAGCCCAATATGTTGCCTACACTACAGTTTTTCATAATTAAAAATGCTTCTTATCCAGGTGCTTGTGTCTGTAAGATGCTTATAGAAGCAATTAATTATTTACGAAACCTTTAGCTGTTTATAATGAAAAATTCATAGAAAGTGTGACCATAAACAGGCTAAGCTAGAAAATGCTTCAGTAGATGAAAAAAAGAAAACTAAAAGCTTTTCACTTGAGGCAGTCTAAGTGCCTTTTCACCTACCAGATCACAGTGCAGAATGGAAAAGTTCCTTTATCCTACACCAGGGTGTAGGCTGCGGTGTGACATGGAAGAGGGACACACGCCATCTCTTTGACAGCACTTCCTTGCGTGCATTGGATAACTTTGCATGCAGCAGTCAGCTCTGGACAATGTTTAAAACTATTTCCAAAGCTTGTCACACAGGCAGCAATATCCTGATAGTGTGGTGTGCAAGAACTCTCTCTTGCAAAGCAACTTCCCACATTGACAGAGCACTCCCAGGTATCCTCATTTTTGCAGAGGGTAAAGCTGTTTCACTCTTCCCCCATGACATCACCTAACCAACTGATTTTTTCAACCCCCAGCACTACCATTTAGTGGGGTCAGGGAGATTGTTTTGTTGGGTATCAGGTATTCAAAGTCAACAATAAGTATCAAATGCATAAAATCAGTGTGGTTTTTTTTCTGAGAAAAGGATTCCTTTTATCCTAAAACATGGATGCGCTATCAATTCTTCTGTACCATAATGCAGAAGTAACAAGCTACTGCTAAAGCTTTGCTTGACTGCCTTCATCATCAAATCTCATTTTTTGTCACTGGCATCGTCTGAAAAAAGCACCTGCACCACATGGGGCAGCCCTAAATGAGCACAGCAATGGAAGGCTGATGAAAGCTTCGTAGGCTGTTATGAGAAACAGAAAACAAAAGTGTAGGAGGTATGTGCAACAGAAAATGCATTTAAAAAAATAAAGGTAACCTTCTGAAAAACACTATTTTTCTACCCTGATCATCAGGCAAGAGGGATACAAATTCCAATATGAACTTGGTGGATGGTTTTTTATAGGAAATGTGCAGGTTTCTTTGTCTCATGTTCCTCAAAGGCTGCAAATCGAAGCTGACCTGACAACAAACATCCAGCATCTCTCAGTTTCACTCAGGATAAGAAGGGGAAAGAAAGGCACAGGAAGCTGACAGACCTCGAAGTACTGGTGGTATGTACAAATGATGTCATTGATCTTGACCATCACAGAATCACAGAATAATTAAGGTTGGAAAAGACCTCCAAGATCATCAAGTCCAACATTTCACCAAACACCACCACATCAACTAAACAATAACATTAAATGCCATGCCCAGCTGTGTCTTGAATGCTTCCAGGAACAGTGATTCCACCACTTCCCTGTTCCAATGCTTAACAATCCTTTCAGTGAAAAAAATATTCCTGGTATCGAACCTGAACCTCTCCCAAGGCACAGCTTGAGGCCTTTTTCTGTCATCGATCCCCACCTTGCTACAAACTCCCTGCAGGGAGCTGTAGGGAGCGATAAGGTCCCCCCTGAGCCTCCTTTTCTCCAGGCTGAACACCCCCAGCTGCCTCAGCTGCTCCTCACAGGACTGACTCTCCAGACCCTTCCCCAGCTCTGTTCCTTTCTCTGGATATGCTCCAGCCCCTCAATGTCTTTCTTATTGTGAGGGGCCCAGAACCAGACTCAGCACTCAAGGTGTGGCCTCCCCAGTGCCCAGCACAGAGGGACAATCACTGCCCTGCTCCTGCTGGCCACACGATTGCTGACACAGAAGACCAGAAGGCCACCGGCCTCCTTGCCCACCTGGACATATGCCAGCTCACATTCAGCCTCTGTCAACCAACTTCCAGAGCCTTTTTCTCAGCTGTGCCATCTGATAGGTTCACTCTGTACCAATCTCTCAGTGACTCATGCTCCCAAAGAGTTGGCTTTCACAGCAGTAGTGATTTTACATGTGATTCTCCTCAAAATGCCAATCACTGGCTGCATGTTGATGTAGGTTTTACATGACCTTATTTGAATGACTGGCCTAAATGTGTGAATTACCTGATTTGTTCTGCCCTTTAGTTTATCGTTCACAAAGGTATTCACAGTTCTCCAAGAACTGTACCAAGGCACTGCGGGGTACTACTGGCGCATGAAACACCAATATTTAAAGCAGCATCACTCTGACTAACTTGTATCCTGCTATTTTGTTTCTTTTTTAAGCCCATATTCTTCGGTTGTGAAAGAGTCAGCAGACAGAAGTTGCTGATATTTCTGCAGGTGGCTGGAAAGTCTCCATGAATTATGCTTTCCCTCTCTTTTTCTTAGAAATTCTTCATTAAGAATGAAAGACAAGTTCTGTGACAGAAGGCAGCCCTTCACACAGACATTTTTATTTTCTGTGTATGAGTAAATTTGTAATTTGACCAATTTATGCCCCAGGTGTAAATCAAATTTGGCTCAAGAAAACTCTGTACTCATGTGGCTACATCTTCTTAAGTGTTAAAGCTCTGCTTCAAATGAACGTAGGCTTTTCACCTTCTCTGGAGATGCCCTCCTCAGTGCTTTGTGTGGTTATTTGGGACAGAGCCATTTCATTTACTTCTGTTGACACTGCTCTGCTTTGCATAGCTGAATTAAGACCTAATGAGCAAGAGAAAATGGGAATTTCTCCATAAGACAGGAGTTTGGGCATTCACCTGGGATGCTGGACACTTTCTCCTAATTCCTGCTCCAATGAATAATTAATTATTTATGTTAAAATGGAACAGCTTCAATATGTGTAAATGAGAGAGTCACATCTTCATTACTGGAGAGGCTGAAGTAGCTGCTGGTGAAGGTTGTAAAGAAAATGCAAGCGAGGCACATTCACAGCAGTTTGCCAGGAATCTGCAATAATCTGCCAGCTGTAGTTTGGCTGGATCTTCCTTTTATGCTTTTGTTTTGGACTTCAGTCCAAGAACTGTAACAACTACAGCAGGAGGACAACAGCCCAACTCTAGACAAATCTCTAATGGCACAAGACTTTTTTTTTTTGTCCTTTAATGAATATTCACTCCATGCTTTACTCTTTCTCATTTTCTTTGCTTTTAATGCTATGCTTTTCTATGTATTTTGGAAGATTATTGTACAAGGACAGAATTAAGATTTGTTTTTCCATTTCTGCATATATGATTGTAAACTTCCTTTGATATAAACAGCCACTCTTTCTATTTTATTTTTACTCTTCCCCCTTTTAAGGGTTATTCAGACACCTCTCCCACTTCAGGGTCCACCCTCCCTGTCCTCACCCCATGGCTTCTCTTCCACAGCCCTTGATTAGTGTCCCAACAGGTTTTATTCTCCTTTTGCTTTGTAGACTCTATAATCTTGGCTCACATTTCACACCATCCTAGCTCCTGGCCACATCCTTGCTAACAGCTTTAAATCAGTCTGGTCATTAATGATGACTAGCTCAATATAATCGATCACAACTCTCCTAGATCTGTGTTTGGACACTCAGCCTTCTTTGAAATTTGAAAATATTATTCCTTATAATTTTGTTTCTGCCTAAAATGCTGTAATATTGTGAACAGGTAGCACTTCTTTCCCAGGCAGACAGCTTGGGCTCCACACCTTCCCTAGAACAAGCTGCACGTCCTTCCTCTCTGCATTTCTCTCTTCTGTGATTCTGTGAAAGTTATTGTCAATGTATGAGCTACACTTTGCTCTATTTCTTTTCAGACTCCCTTCTTGTCTGACTCCAAAGCCCTCAGGGCTGTCCAAGTACTTTCTGAAAGCTTTCTGTATCATCCTCATTCCCTCTTCTGCCATTTTCTCTCCCCCTATTCACTGGGAATGACAATAAAACCAAATGGAAACTCACAGCTCTGTTGGTTTTTGAGAGTCAAATGTTTGCAGAAGACCAGACGAGGCTTTCTGCAATCTGGTTCCCCATTCAAATTCAGGATTGTGTCTCTTTCCATGGCACTGAGCCGGTCTGCAGATGCTGCCATTTATTCCTTATCTCCTTTGTGACTTTGGCACTCAGATCCCGTGTTCTGGCAGTTTTGTGCCCCTTATTCATGCAGCATTCTCATCTATATGAGCTAAAAATTCTATTTCTTTCGTGTACCTGACAAATACTTGCTTCCCCTGGCCCCAATTTAAAAAAAACCTTAATGCTAAAAGTCTCTCTTGAAATTCTCAAGACATTTTTGTTCACATTTTTAAACTTTGTTTAAGCTTCTTTTTCTTATTTTTTTTTATTTTACTCCCAGACATGCTTATCATTCCTTTTAATACTTTCCATCTCTCTGAAGATGAAAAATTCACACATTTTCTTCAAAGTTCACCAGAAAAGTACAGAAAAAAATCAGAAGCTATAAACCCTCATTTCTTTTCTCTTCCCTTATATTTTTATGCCATTTGACTTCTTCCAGGAAATGCATTTCTTACCCTTTTTTTTCTATATCCCAAAGAACAAAATACAGAGACTGGACTGTAGCCCCGCAGTCCATGCTCTGCACCCAAATCTTTCACTGTAAAATTGTCAGGTAAAATTTGGTAGGAATGACTGATGAGAGCAGCAATCTGTGTATGGAGACACAGAGTCTCCATTGAAACAGGACCTATTTATGCATTCATTTTCTCCCCAGATGAAGACAATTTGGTCAATATTGATCCACTCTAGATTTGAACAGGTTCTCTAGAAGGAGAAAGGTGATGGAGCTTACACGACATCCTCTCAGCTGTCTATCTTTGAAAAATTATTTGACTAGTTAGTTCCTTTTTTGAGACAGTTGTTTGCTCAATTCCCTGTGGATCTGGCTGAGGAAGGTGGATACAAGGATAGGCTAGAGCAATCCAAACACCCTGCAAACAAATATATGGGGCTATGCTTACCTTCTTGCCTCAGCTCTTATCTCTTGATATCTGTCAAAAAGAAAACCTTTCCTCAAGCATATCCTGACAGGTGAATGAACTAACATGGCTTTGTTTTTAGAGTGATTCCTTGCTCTTCCCATCCACAGAGGATCGAAGATCAAGTCAATATCAGGTACTTTGGCATTTCCTGCTGGTGTAGATATTTTACTCTATGCACACATGTTGATTTTCCAGCGTTATCAATAGGCAGTGTAAACTCAGAGGATTTTGCATGGTTGTGCTGTAGGTCAGAAATCAGACCTTGGAAAAAACCCTTTGGTTTTCTTCCTTCTAAATCAGAGTTCTAAATCCACACTCTCTGTCCAAAGGGAAAAAAATTAACCTTCACAGGGCTGGCAGTCAAGCCTGATACGCAATTTATGTGTCAGATGTTATACTGTACCCACTATTTTCATTTTTTTGTGTATATGTTCATGTCCACACTCCCCATCTCTACACATGTACCCATGGCAGTAAAACACCCAGAGTGCTACAAAATCAAGCACTGAAAAATGAGCAAACATCACAAGCGAACGTTTCTATGCAACCATAATTTCATACAAAATCACACAGATTAGTTGAAGTTGGGAGGTGGAAGGAACCTCTGGAGATCATCTAGTCCAATCAATCTGCTCAAAGTGGGAGCAGGTAAAGCATGTCACTCAAGGACATGTCCAGTTGGGGATTGAATACCTTCATGAATAGAGACTCAGCCACCTCTTTGGGCAAATTGCTCCTGTACTCACCCACCCTCACAGTAAAGAGTTTCATTCTTTCCAGTTCAGTGGTTTTCCTCCCATCCGCATCCAGTTGTCTCTAAATCCTTGAATTCTGGGGTTTTTACCAGTTTTTTCTATACCAAGCTATTTAGTTATTAGTAGTTTTGCCAGCCTTCACAATCACCATGCAGTTTTTTTGTCAGTGTCATTAAAGACACCATCAACATTGCCTGTCATATATGCAGACCGTGGAACAGATTAATAATGCTATCAAAACATTTTTGTTGAAAAAAAAATTAATTAAGTTACCTTAATTCACTAAAAGTTAATTAAAAACTTGGGTGTTCATTGCCCAAAGCAAGTTAGCATGAAATTCAATTTATGCTCATCTGCTTAAGGCTGGCAGAAAGACAGTGCCTGAAAATTCTAATAAAGTCTGCCCCCCATTCTAATAAATTCTGTTGGTGCCTCCCATTGTTTGCATTGCGGTTATTCTTTGTGTCCCAGCAGTGTCTGAAGGATCCGGTGACACCCCACATTAATATGCATGTTGAACATTTACTACAACATTAAAATATCTGAGTGTTGCTTTTCTTCTCATATCTGTGCTGTATTCTTGAAAAGTTTTGCATCTGCTCTGGTAGTTCCTTCGGGACACACCTTTCTTTAGAGTCCACGCAACCAGCAGATGGCCATGTGCACGTGTCCCTTAGCTCAGAAAAATCTCTGTCTACTAAAACCTCAGCTCCACAGTTGTGTTCCAGGCGCTACTGTTGAAGTTTTACTCCTGCTCTGTGACCGAATATGTCACCTCCCTCCCTCCCTCCCTCTGCAGTGAGACAGGCCTTGGAAGGATCTTTTCAGCTCCAGATCCACAAACCTCCTGCAGCAGGACACTCACATCATCGAATCTGTTCTGGAAATGGATCAACCTCCCTTTGGAAACAAGTTGCTTCTCCTTTTCATACAACCCACATTCATCCCCAGTTTATTCAATTCCTTGCATATTTTACTATGCCTGTGTCAGTTCCCAACATTTCTTGCATCATTAGAGGTTTGACTCTGTGTCAATTCAATCACTACTGAAATCCAGAAGAAGGCAACAGACTTTTTTTTTTTTTTTTTCCATGCCTTAGGTGCGGATAAAGCCACTTGGCTTTCATATTTTCCACTGGCATCCTTGTCTAATTATTCTTTCCCTTGAATTTTAGAGTGTGATTAATCAGGTAAAGAGTTATTCTTCCATTAGCACTTTCATATTCCATTCATCAAAGTGCCCAAGTAGGAGCCCATGTAACATGTTGAAGATTTCCAGAAATAAAAGAAAGCAAAGATTTCAAGATCAAGAGACTGATGCTTAGCTGATACTGAGAGCATAAATGAATGAATGAAAGGATGAATAAATGTATGAGTAAATGACTACAGTAAGATGTTTAGGTAAAGTGGTGAGAGAAATGACTTTACATTAAACTCATTAATTTTCTGCCTAACCAGCTCCTGCTATAGAGGGTGACCAATTACAGTTATTTTCCAGTTCTTAATAGATGATTGATTACATTTTAGTCTGGCTAGGAAGCTATTAGACCATTATAGACTCCCCTGGTATAACACAGTCATGCTATTTAACAGGCAAATGCAGCCTGAGGCTACAATTTCTAGTTGTGTTAGGTCTGGTAGACCTAAAATGTTATTGAAAAATAAGGTCATAGAGTAAATAAAACACTGAACTGTGGAAGACAGCGTAACACTTTTCATTCTGATAGTTCCATTTCAGAAATTCCATGGCATGGCAAATTATTTGAATAGGTGTGTCACATAAAGGCTTACACATCACCCTTTTAACTTTCATTATTTGAAATTACTCTTTTTATGAAACTTTCCAGACTTGGTGGAGCAAAGAGCCCCATCAAGCATTACTGGGGCCAGCTGGGAGGTGCTGCAGTTAGTCATTCACAAAATGTATTAAGAACAAAAACACGACAGCTTTAATTATTATAAATGGATCATTAAATCCCCTTCAATTGCAATTTGAAATACAACCTCTGAATAGCAAGCATCTCCTGGAAAAAAAAATCTTTTTTCTGCAGTTAAAAAGAAAAGATCCATTCTGATCTGACTGTGAGATTGTGATAGAAGGTGAAGTGCATTTTCCTAGTGAATGCCAGCATTATTAAGACATTAATAGCTGTTAATGGGGGGAGGTCTGGGATGAGGGAAGTTATTTATAGAAAAGGTAATCTGGAAAAAGGAAATACAGCCTTGGATTGCCATATTTCAGAGGTAGATTTTACAACATTAAAGCTCTTGTGGGCAAGGATGAACAAGGTGACCTTAGAGAAATTTCCAGTAACTTTCAGAAAGTCACTGCTTGGAGACAAGGACTCCTCTTACACACTCTCAAGGGAGCTGGTGGAAGTTCCTTCCCCGAGCACACTTGAGAAGACGTGACTGTGTACGTAAACATCAGCCCTTTCAAACAACAAAGGAATCACAGCACAAAAGGAAAAGAGCCCAAAGGGAGGAACTGAAGATGCAGAAAGCAATAATAAATCCCAAAATACTATAATAGACCTTTTATTTCAGATGTTCTGTTCCAAACTTCAAGCACTAGACTGAGACACATTACACAAGGGGAAGGCAGGGAATGTCTAGCGGAAGTGACAGCACATGCCAGAGCTCCTGCGTTAGTGCAACTTTCACAACATACCCACACTTAATGTGGACTGAGGCAGCAGTTATACAATGGTTCACATTAAATAGGTTTTCCTGTAATAGGGAATATTTGAGGCCAAAATCTAGACCTGATCTGTAACAACAAGGTAAAAGAAGTGGTCAAAGTAAAGCACAGACATCAGTGAGAGGTAAAAACGAGTGGTGTCACAAACCATTTTGAATGCAAGCAGTGGTGGCAACAAGCCATTTTCATACACAATTTCAATCCACATCAAATAACTTTCTTGTATTGTTCTCACATAAATGAGAAAGCTTATTCTTCTTCTATGGGTGTCTCTCTTCTGGACTGTTTGACTCCCTTAATTGGGATGAAACAGAAAAAGAAGGGCTATAGATGATTAATTCAGAGTGACAGACATGGGAAAATGCTCCCTAAACCTCTAAGTGGAGGTCTGTTGCAGCAATAACTACCAACTCCTAGTTCTGTTTATACACGTGCCCTTACAGTTACCGAACGCCTCTGGTGAGGGGTGGTCAAAGCAAGCAGGAGCTTTGCAATGCACATTTGATACTGATATGGAGCAACCTGTGACACACGCAGCTCTCGTGCCCAGTTCTGCCTCCCTGAGGAAAGCTGAAGTCCGTCACCACTGGCCTTGTGCTGATCAGGAGCAGCACAACGAGTGGGACCTGTCACCAAACACAAGCGGTTGAATCATGCCTTGCTTATCTTCTCTCCCATCTGAGGAAGTTTCAAGCATGCATAGTCTCAGAATGTGTCTGAGGAACTCTGTTAATAACACCGACTGGTTCTGATAATCCACTGTCATCACAACCAGTTACTTCTCTGCAAGCTCTTTAAATACTACAGCCATCTCCACTTCTCCAATTATAGTGCTAATTTACATTTAAAAACTTTAGGAAATATACTACACTGTTGATGCCAAACTTTCCCATAATAAAACGACTGGGTAACTTGATACAATCCTAACCTCAAATTCAGATTGCTTTCTTCATTTCTCACCCTTCATTCACCCTTTATTCACCCTTTTCTTTGAAATCTATTTAGAACTTGAGATTAGACCATGCTCCTCTTATTATTTTCTTTTTCATTGCTGCTCTTCAGACACTTAATTCAAGAAGAATCACATTGCAAAAACAGAGGACAAATGTGAGTGCAAGACATGAAGTCTGTACTTCTCATTGTAGGAGAACTTACAAAGAATGCAGAAAATTCAGTCACTCAAACAACTTCCAGGTACAGTGCACAGGAGAGGAATAAAATTGAGAGGACTGGAAGAAATAGTGGGGACATTTTCTGTCTGATTTCTTGAGAAAACAAGGCTAAAGCCATTGTTCTCTGTAAGTGAATGTAAGCACAGATTTGTCTCTCAATTGTCTGACTGTCTAGAAAACCTCTGGATGAGACCCTAGCAGTCATTGCAAGCTGGCCTCACTCTTACTAAAAATTAAAGAATCCACTTCCCCTTACTAATCCACTGGAAACCAGGTTTTATTGTTCATCTGCTCATGAAACTAGTTAATTTGAGAAGTAATGAAGTTACAGTGCCATCACATTGCTGTGAGTGAGGTCATGCTGGAAGATACACTGAAACACCCCATTTAAGTGGAGAATGCTGTTCTTCAGCTAAGTTTAAATTTGCTCCTGATTGTCTTTGAGCTATGGGTTCATACCTCAGTGCCGTGAAGGACATCAGAAAAAGTCAGGCTGCCAATTACTTCCAAGTGAATAATTTATTTAACAAACTTAGATACTTCCCTTTCGTGAATTGTTCCCTGTGAGTTCAGAAGAACTCTATTTTAATTCATTATGTTAAAAATTCTGCTGCATAATTCCTGCAAATAGTTTCTGACGTGAAAAATGAGGACATTCTTTCAACAGTCTGGTAATCACAGTGACCATGATTATCTCTTGATCACCAGGTAACATTCCTCCTGTCTTTGTTGCATCCTTCGCTTGTTTTATTCCAAGATGGCAAAAGCAGAGATCTTCTCTTGTTTTAACTTCATGCATGATTTAACACAACGGAGCTGAGCACTCTACATCTCACTGTAATATGAATAATAATTCAGGGTATGATCTCTTTTGTCAACACACATCAATCTCAGCTATTATACAGCTCCTCTAAGACAGGCGGCAAAGCACCTCATGGTATCCTAATAACATCCATTAGACACAGGAATTCTAAAATGCCTACTTATTGCTGTGGAAGAAAGGGACGTGTACAAAATTATTACTTCTGGAATCCATTGTAATGTTTAACAAGAGCAGAATGTTTTCAATCTTCTAAGTTAGGCAGTAATCAAGTCAGTTCAGGTCAACAGAGAGGATTAAACACCCCATAAGGGGAGTTCAGAGTCAGCTACAGCACTCATATCTCTCCAGTCATGATTTTGGGACGTTGCATGCTGTTGGTGTTTCATTCCAAACTGGGATGAGTATTCAGGACTGTTCTTTCCTCATGGAAAACATTCCTCTCCCTTCCTCTCTGCCCCAAACTACAGAGTTAAGAGGGGTGAGGTGGGGGAAAAAGTAAACTGAAAAACCATTACAGGAAACCTCACAATGAACCAGAATAAAGGTGGAAATCAAACAGGAAGCTTCATTTTCCTGCATGCATTCCTGTATATTTCACTACTCTAGCAGGCAAACTGGGTCAGGGATACTATTTGCAGTTGGACCAGATGACCATTGTAGGTCCCTCACTTACAAGTGAAGTAGTCTATTCTATGCTATTTTAATCTGTGATGGCTCACAAATTATGGGAGGGGAGAAGAGGTGGTTTTGAAAGCAAACTCTAAGCAGTTGGTAAGAATTATAGAGCAGGACTCCACAGCAACATCCTCTGAACCATTCCCAGTGTCAGCCACACACATGACTAGACACAAAATCTCAATGTCAAGCTGAAAGAAGCTGTGGGAAGAAGGGTAGGGATTTACTAGGAAAAATTCTAGACAGAGTGGAGCAAACCTAACACCAAAAGAGAATCAACCTGCAGGTACCATAACGTGGTCCTCAGCAAGGGATGGGACAAAGCAACAGGCACAAAAAAGATGCAACTGGGGATCATGAACCTTCACTTTGAAAAACAACTGAAGACACAAAACCTCCCTTTCCTCAACAAGACATAGCATAGAAATTAAAATCACCCTAAGACAACCAGGCAGTAAAACTGACAATCTGCAAATGCTAAAGTGCCTCTTTTAAGTTCCAATATTGAGTTAAAAGAAACTTAGCAGAGAAATGTCATCATGTAACAGTGTGGTGATGTGCTTATTCACTGGAAGGTCTGCCAAAGCAAACACAAAAGGGGATGATCACAGCAGAATTGAATTCAGCACTTTCTTTCCTCAGTAAATGTGTTGAACTCAGGTCCCACAAATAGTTAGTCTTACCAATCCTTCTGAAGCTCCAGTAGTGCCTCTGGAAAGAAGTAAAAAAACTGCTACTAAAGCACACTCCTTGGGCTTCCCATTACTTAAACATAGACACTCATACTATTTGTCCAAGGCCTGGAAACTTCCTCAAGATATTCCCAAATCGGGTCCTATCTTCAGCTCTCATAACAAGTAGAGTGGTAAGATGAAATTATTCCTTGCCAGACAGAACACGTATAATTCTGTTTTCACCAGAACATACCAGATGAAGGCTCCAAAAAAGAGCAATTTAGGTTTTGTAATTTGCTTTTTAACATGGAATAAATCCCCCTTTCCTCTTTTCCTGCAGAAAGAGTCATTTTGCTAGTTGGTCCTGGCAGCTCCAGTTAGAACCACCTACATGGCTCTGCTCTATCCCACATAATTTCATGAGCCATCAACAAAGTGCTGCTCCTCACTTTGTATTGGCAGCAAAGTGCTAATTACAGTCAGGCAGCCCAAACGTTCTGCCACCACGGTGGGGAGAAGAGCACACAGAGGTTTAAGGACTGACTCAGAGAAGAGGGGGCAAATGTACTTCCAACTGCCCTGGAGGAGGTTTATTATTTTTCCAGCCATCTAAATAAGTTCCAGCCCTTAAGGGTATTTTCTCCACACCTCCTGCAAGCCTGTGGTCCTGCCGAAAGCTGCACACAGAGCTAATGGCTCTTTGAGGCACATCAGAGAGCCTAGAGGCATGGTTGTCCCTGTGCAGGAGCACATTGTGGCTATCCTGTCCCTGCTTGATGAAAAGCAAGTTTGGGAACGATCTCAGCCAACCTCAGCCCTCCCTCTTGCAAGCTTCCCATCCATTCCCCTGACCTTGGCTCAGTGCTCAAACTCCCCTCAAGCTCTGCACACAGCTTGGAGGCCACCCAAGGACAGGCAGATTGCATGAGTATAAAACTCAGCTCAAACTGATCTAAAGAGTTTGTTTCCCCAGGTGAACAAGAGCTCTGCCACCAGCTAATGCTCTATCAGAGGCATTCACTACATGAAATGTTGTTATCACTTTGCATATAATAAATATTCAAGCCACATGTCTCTAAGGCACTAGGTTAAGGTGCTTAACATTTGAGTACACATCATTGAAAAAGCAGGTTGGTACTTTGGTACTAACTCATCTCTATTTTTAGTCTTAACACAGCTATAACATCCCCAGAAACCTGACCACCCTGCTGTGATTAAATATCACACTTGTACAGTGAACTGCTGCCTAGATTTTAGAGCAGGTACATTTATTTTAAACCTCTGATCAGCATAGTACACCCTTATTTTCATTCTAGGCTATTAAAACAGCAGTGTCATTCTGCTCCTTTTTCATATATAACCATGCAAAGAAATTGCTAATGGTGATTTACATTTTTATTGGAATTAGTGGAAGGACTTGCATAAAATTAATTAGGAGTTTTCATGCCTGTCACATCATTGAAAGTTGCTGGGACAATGAGGAAAAGTAAGCTTGAAGTGCTAAAATACGGTGAGATGACAAAGATATGTCTTCTAAAGATTTAAGATCTGAAATATCTAGACACATCAGGGTTTCATTTGAGGGTTTACATTTTGAAACATGTTGTGCATCACATTAAACATCATAACATACAGGACCTCTCCAGATTCTCGTGCCCCACCGTGTTCTGGCTGTTCTCAAACCACCCCTAGGCAATCAAAAGTCTCCTGTCAACCCTGATGTCTTACGTGCTGTGGGGTTCTTTAAGCAGGCCAAGGAATTTTGCTGTGACCCAGTTATTTGGAGAACAAAATTCATTTGCCCAAACACAGCCTCCTGAGTCACTTTGGGTGCCGTGGATCATTCTGCTGCTGCTCCAGAATAGAGCAGCTCCTCTGCCAGTCAGGTTTGGTACAACACATTTCGTGCCTGCAGCAACAGTCTGTTCATGCTCTTACCCTGCAGTGATTTAACCAAACCTGGATTCTAGCAAAGACAAAATGCAACAGATTAAGAGAACGCACACAGTCACCTACCACAGTTCCAAGGACTTGCAGTAATCCATTATGCAGTGCTAAGTCTGACCATTTCCATCTCCCCGCAAACGATGAAGTGGTCCAGCCCAAATGACTCCATCTCCTCAGCCTCTCCACCAAGACTGGCCTCAACCAGTCTCCAAAGTGGCACAAATCCCACAAAAAGGCTGTGAGAAAAAACTGTGTGAGGCTGTGAAATTCATGGCTATCACATCAGAGACTGTCTATGCAGTAAACTGGAGCTGCTGTTGCTTTCTGCTACCAACGGACTGAAAACTGAGCACACAGCTGGGGTGTATTATTGCACCTTGTGACAGCCAAAAGCTTTTCCTTTTCCCTTCCATCTAGTCCTTCTGTTTGTGTCAGCCAACTTTTATGTCTCATCCCTCCAGAAAGAAGTCAGAACCACTTACATGGCTCTGAGTAGGCACAACCATTTACTTGGTACAACTGGCATGACTGTAGAAGAGATGTCTGAATATAGACTGCTTTACATATCAGTTGATACTGGTGGTTGCCCCAGGCACTGTCCAACCACAAGTATCTCCAACCAGCAGTGTTCCCAGGTGGTCAAGAAGGGCAGTGGCATCCTGGCTTGTATCAGCAACAGTGTGACCAGCAGGACCAGTGATCACCCCCCTGGACTTGGAACTGGTGAGGCCACGTCTTAAATCCTGAGTTCACTTCTGGGCCCCTCAGTTCAAGAAAGATTTTGAGGTGCTGGAGCATGTCCAAGGAAGAGCAACAGAGCTGGGGAAGGATCTAGAGAGAGGCTGAGAGAGCTGAAATGTTTAGCCTGGAGAAAAGGATACCAGGGGAGACGTTACTGCTCTCTACAACTTCCTGAAATGAAGTTGTAGCCAGGTGGGTGTTGGCCTTCTCTCCCAAGTAAAAAGTGATAGGGCAAGAGGAGTTCAGATCGAGTTGTGACAGGGGAGCTATAGACTGGATATTGGGAAAAATTTCATCCCTGAAAGTGTTGTCAAACATTGGAAGATGCTTCCCAGGGAGGTGGTGGAATGACCATCCCTGGAGATATTTAGAAGGCATGTAAATGTGGCACTTACAGACGTGGTTTAGTGGTGGGTTTGGCAATGCTGGGTTAGCAGCTGGACTTGATGCTCCTAAAGGCCTTTTCCAACCTAAGATATTCTATAACTCTAACCAAGTATTAAGGAACACTGGACAAAGTTTTAGAAGAGGAAAAAGTACTTGAAACACCAGTTGTATTTTTTTTTATAGTGACTCTCCTTAATCTCTCTTCCTTTGCTCTAAACATTAAAAATACAATGCAGTTCCAATGCTGGAGGGAGGGTGGCTTGTGTGAAGGGAGTCCTCTCATTTTCTCATTCTGTTGCAGATGTTCAGGTCAAATATATAAGCCAGAATGCTAGGGGCAGTTGGGAGGCCAAAAACAATCAAAAAAGTAATAAAACCCTCTGATTTTTCAGTTGCAAGATATCAATCACAGTAAAATACTGGCCCAGTCATACTGGCTTGGCAGAAGCTCTTCCCCTTGTGTGTCTGCATTACAAGCAAATGGTTGGTAATGATTTGTGTGCATGCAACACTTCTAAGTAATTAAAACAAACCTCTGTCTGCTGCAGAATGCAAATGTGCCAACAAACTAACCCAACCAAGCCAACTTTGCCCAGGCTCAGTAAATTCAATGCAGTGAATATTGCCTTGCAATGGTCAATTGCAGGAAGCCAGCTGGACATCCATTTCTGTAAGGCTAGCTCTGGCTGAGATAGCCCTGTGTGTTACCTGCTGTAGCTTCAGGGCTTGAAACATGGGGCATAAGAACGCGTTTTGTATTCATTCTATCCATCAATTATTGGTTGCATGGGGAATCAAAATAGTGGCATGAGTAGATGCAGCAGTATCTGCAGTTCCTTCATCTCTAAAATTACAAAATCCCCAAATTTTCTTCCCTGGGAGGAAGAGTGATATAGCTGAGATATCATTTGTGATGGTCAGAACATGAAGTTGGTGATTTTTAACCTTCTTGGTGAGAAGACCCCACTCTACCATGAGGGATTGTATCACTTCAGCTAGGACTAAACAGAGTTTGTGACAAGGTGAGGGCAACCGTAGAAGGCAGTGGTAGAAGTTTTATTTGTTGGCTTGTGTCACCTGACACAAGACCAACACTGCTGTGAGCATCTGCCTTGGGAAAGGGTAACAGCTATCAGTATTTCAGCCTGGAGATATCAGCAGTTCTTCCATTTTAATGGTTGGCATAAGGACAGCGTGGGAGGTAGGAAGATGCAGGTGAAGTGTGTGACCTCTGGAAGAAGTGAAAAGGCAAAAGGTGTGCACGTGACAGGTATTGTGTGACAGGTATTTGCAAAGTAACTTTGAACTGGCTTTTGGTCACAGCTGAGAAAAGAATCTTCCCAGACAAACAACTCCCTGCAGAAATTAAATAGAATTCTTTCATCTGCATGGCATGGCAGGAACAATACAACATTTAATCATCTTTGCTAAGAATCACTGTTCCTTTACAAAAGAAAGAAACATTTCCTTTTCTTTGGTATTTGCTATTGATCTTGCCCCTTGTCTTTTTGCCCAATTTGGCATGCATTTGAAATTGTTCCTTCATGTGTCTCACAAGCTTTGATGTCTGCATGGTTTGGAGGAAATTGCAAATCGCTGTTGTAAGTGCACTTTCTGTATTGTAGTAATTGCCTCTAATAGGGCAGGGGAAAGGGACCTCAACCCATCCCATCAGTTGGATGCCAGTGCCAGCAGGAGATGCCCAGAGACTGGAGAGGTCAACAGAGGGGCCCCTGAAGAGCAGCACAAAGGAATTCCAGCCACTCCAGCCAGTGAGTTGGCACAGAGAATAAACAAGAGGGGTTAGAGACATGCACAAGCCTGTGGGACTGTGATCTTATTGGGATGGCTCCTGTGACACTGGAGTGTTAGGATGGAAGGACACAGACTCTTTAGGAGCAACAGCCAGGGGAGATGAGGAGGTCTCTATGCCAATGACCTGCTGGAGTGCATGGAGATCACCTGGGGAGGGATGAGGGGTTGGACAAAAGCCTACAGGTCAGGATTAAAGGCAGGGCAAGGACAGGTGACATTATAGTGGGGTCTGCTACAGGCCACCCAACCAGAGAGATCAAGCAGATGTAGGAGCAGCCTCATGATCACAAGCCCTGGCCTGCATGGGAGACTTCAAACAGTCTGATACCTGTTGGAGGGACAACACAGCAGGGCATAAGCAATGCAGGAGGTTCCTGGAATGCTTTTTAGGGGCTGGTTGGGAATGTGAAGCTCAAGGGCAGCCTTGCCTGCAGTGACCAAGAAATGGTGGAGTTCAGAGTCCTTAGGGAAGAGTGGAGGGTGCACAAGATCACTGCCATGGACCTCTGGGGAGTAAACTTTGGCCTCTTCAGGAATCTGCTTAGTAGAGTTCCATGGGATAAAGACCTGGAGGGAAAAGGGGCCCCAGAAAACTTGGGAGCATTTAAGGATCACCTTGTTCAACCTTGGCAACACATCCTGGTGTAGAAGTTGGGCAAAAATGCCAGGATACCTGCATGGATGAACAAGGTACTCCTGGACAAACTTAAACACAAATAGGGAGCCTGCAGAGGGTTGAAGCGAGTACAGGTAATCTGTAAAGGATACAGAGAAATTCTCCAAGCAGAGAGGGATTAGGTTAGAAACAGTAATATCCATATAGAAATCATTCTGGCCAGAGATGTTAAGGGCAACAAGAATTATAGAATCATCATGGAATGCTTTGGATCGGAAGGGACCTTAAAAACCATCCAGTTCCAACCATCCTGCCACGGGCAGGGACACCTTCCACTAGACCAGGTTGCTCAAAGCCCCATCCAGCCTGACCTTGAACACTTCCAGGGATAAGGCATCCTCAGCTTATCTGGGTAACATTTTCCTGTGTCTCACCATGCTCACGGTAGGAATTTTTTTCTGATGTCCGATCTAAACCGATTTTCTTTCCATTTAAAGCCATCACCTCTTGTTCTACCCCTGTAGGCCCATGTCAAAAATCCCTTTCCATGCCTCTTGTAGACCCCATTCAAGCACCCCAGAGAAGCTGGAACTACATGATCCTTAAGGTCCTTTCCAATACAACCCATAATTCTATGAATACACCAGAGGACAAATTGCAAAATTTTGCGGAATTCAGCACCCAGATTAAAATGAAAAACAAGTGTGGGTTTATAGAAATTGTGGTAGAGCACAGTTAGTTGGTTCAAAACTTAATTTCTTAAAATATATGTATAAGATTCCATTTCTCCTGAGATCAAATGCATTGAAAATTAGGTAGCAACAGCTTTGTAACTTTAAGAAACATTGACAGAAAATTAAAAAAGAATGATTTTCATAAACTTAGATGAAGTGGTCACCTTTCAACTCTTCCAACACACACCTTTAACAGGACTTCTCTGAGGCACACACTGTCATTATCAATTCATTTCTATTGCCAAGGAAATATTTTGCAAATGTAATTTATATGTTGAATAACTATCAAGGTTATTATAAAACTACAGAAATTAGGTTAAATCACTGCCCTCATTTTCCTCCCTGCAGGAGAATTTCTCACAACTCCCTCTATATCTCCCCATTTATTCACACATTTTCCTTTAGATATGGCAAGATTCATTTCAACTAACTACAGCTATTGAAAATTTAGGCTTGTAAGATTGCCTTTTATGTTCTTGCTATTTTCAACAAAGGAAGACTTAGAAAAAGATAATTCTCTTCACAAAATAACTCACAGAAACGTAGAATCACAAAATCACGGAATGGTTGGGGTTGAAAAATACCTCAGAGATCACCTAGTCCAACCCCCTTGCTAAGCAGGTTCTCCTAGAACAAGTTGCACAGGATAAATACCCTGGGTTTATATGCTGGTCTTTTGGTGGGATGAATTGCCCTTTGAAAGTGCTGATTCCTCTGTGTTGCCTACAAGGTGAACATAAAAGAATCTCTTAAACCATATATCTGCCTCCTAAATGGGTAAATGAATTCCAGTCTCTGGCTTTCTCTCTATCCAGGTCCCAATTCTATCTGCTTCTTGACTTACTCCCTCTTCTCTCCACCAATTATCTATCCACTTAGGAACTGATCTCCTGGGTAATCAGTTCCAGCCCTCAATCATCACAGGAAGTCATGTCGTATCATACCAGTGATGCATTTATCAAACCCCCTCTTAAAATTAGTTATGTGGTCTGTACCTACCACTCCAAGAGAACAGCTGATCTGCATTAATCTCCTTCCTCCAAGGCTGCTTCTAATTCCCTGCCTAACCATATTTATGATCAATTTATACTCCATTTGTCCTTTGGCTTCTATCTCTTCCTGGAATTTACCTGCTTGTAGATATTTATAGCAATAATTACATCCCCTTCTAGCTTTCATTTTGCTAGTCAGAAGAAAGGATTCTTTTAGATATAATATTTTAAACATAGTATCTCTATTCTTCCATTCTTATAACCATATTCTAAATTTAATAGCCCTCTTGAATAATGCTTGTGAGAGATATAAATTATATTCCAGGTCAGTTACAACGGCACTAAAATTTCCCTCTGGATATGGAGAGATCCCACCTAAAACATCCCGGTGTATTTTCTCCTGGCAGCCTGGCTCTGGTGGGTCACAATCATTGTGAGCCAATTAAAGGTGTGCATCTTCACTCTCTTATTTTCTGCTGAGAAGACTTAGTTTTACAACAGACCTTTAAAACTCCTAAACCTCCCTCCAGGTTTCATCCTATGGCAGTTTTTCTAGTCATCATGAGAAGAAAATCTTTTTATATTTTAATCCAGTAGTCCCCTACCTTGATAATGAACCTCATTTTTTGTCATCACTTACTTCTGCTGATATGATCTTATTTTTTTTTTATCTTTAGTGAAAAACAACAGATGTAATGAGCTGCAAGAATTAGTTTTGAATAGCTACAGAAATAATCTTCTTAATCTGATGATTCTCTTTTAATTACAAAGTTTAAGCTATAACTTTTAATTATAAATTGTAAAGCTATCAAATTTCATTGCATTAGTTTTCCTTTGTATCCAGACTTCTCAAATGTCTCCCTAAGGGTTGAAGAGGTTCTCTTCTAGAAAGAATCTGGCCTTTGAGACTACCATATTTACTTAAGAAATAAATTCATAGAAATGGTTTTGTGGTATTCTAAGTTAATTATGCACTGAATTTTTAGGAGATGAACTTTAATGTGAAGCCTATAGCCAATTAGAAAAGTTACCTGGATTTTTTACATGCTATACTAGATGAAAAAATTCATATATATGACATAGGAAATCCGACCTTTCCAGTGTGCATCACATCTCAATTCATTTAATTGAGCAAATGTTTTTTGTTGAAATGTTTTTCTGTTCTGGTGACTGGAATAAGAGAGAATGAATACATTTGTCACTAGTCATCCAAAACAAGACTGGATATATATCTTTTGCAGCCAAATAATGTCTGCTAACCTAGATCCAAAATCTTGCCCTCACACTTGACTCAGTTTCACCAAAAGACTTTCTGAGAAAAAGAACTATTTCACTATTCATAATCTTATTATTGTCTCCTTTTATCATCAATCAGTTGTCTCTGAAGTCCACTCATTTTTAAAGTCTCTTGAACAATTTAAATCTCATCATTCTATTATCAATTTTAAATTATAAGGATTGAGACAATCCATTCATGTCTTTTCTACAAAAGTGTTGATTTGCCTTCCTTTGCATTTAGGGCAAAGGCTGCTGAGTTCTTCATTTCCAAACTAAATCATACAGGTAATCTCCTTTTGTTAACAACTTTACACAGGCATTGTCCCAGCTGGCCTACAGAAAATAAAGTATCACAGAATCACAGGGTAATCTGATTTGGAAAGGATCTCTGGAGGTCCCTAATCCAACCTCCTCCTCAGAGGTGGTTAGGCTAAACCAGGTTGTTCATGTCAAGTCAAGTTTTGAATGTTTCAAGCATCCTTTACCTGTCGTGGCCATGGGATCTGTGAGATGGCCTATTCAGAGGATCTCAAATAAAACATAGTCATTAGCTAAGTGAACAAAAAAAAAAAAAAAAAAAAAAAAAAAAAAAAAAAAAAAAAAAAAAAGCCACACATTTGTAGGAATTTAGAGTATACTAGGATGGAGAAGACTCAGTCTAGATGTATACTTGAATATGACAAATACATATGTACATATCACACACATCATGTATATGTGTATCTAAATATTACAAAAGGGAGATAACTGAGTGGTTACATGACGGAGAAAAAAAAATTGAATCACTGCTACTCTGCACCTGAAACGGATTTTTCAAAGACAGTTGAGTTAAAGCTGATATGCCACAGAAAACCCTTCCTAAATGTGCATGCACCAGAACCATGAATCTCTCTCCCTTGTGCTGCATTAAGTATGGGATTTTTTATGATCTATCATTTTTTTTAAGTCTTCATTTTACCTTTCATTAAACATTACAAAATGTGTCTCATCAGAAAGCATTGCATTTTATGGCAGCATTTCAAGCTGAGGAGAGTTTATTCTGCATCTGAACATGATTTCCATTTTTCTTTTAATGAACTATTTTTATAGAGCAAGTGCATAAACAAATAAGAAAGTTAGTGGGCAAAGATGCTTAAGGTGCTTTCATAGGAAAAAACTTAATTAATATCCAGCTTTCAAGAGAAGCAGTTTGAAACCTGTTTAAATGTTTTATTTGCAGACATTAAGAAGAAGCTACAGGGCAATTAGCAAGACCTTGGTTCTGGAAAGCTAGTTTGGAGTCTATTGCATCAATTTGAAATTGAGCTTTCCATCAAATATTTCTTCCATGCAGCTGTTGAGGGGAAGTTCATCAAAGTTTTAGCAGGAAGAGAAACACGGCTATACAATTCAAATCAGAAGATGAGGTCCAATAAAGAGTTTTGGCTGACTCTTGGGAGTTATTAGACCACAATGTCTCTGAGTGATGGACCTGAGACTTGAGTCTAACCCTTACATCAGACAGCCATAAAATCACCCAGTTTTGCAACAACAGCAACAACAAAAAAAAAAAAAAAAAAGAAACAAAACAAAACACTGAAACCCAGCTACAAAATCTTGGTTTAAAGCTGATGATCCTATGTAGCCCTCCCTGCTCAGGATGTAGCAAGGGTGTCTTTTAAGGAAGTGTGTCGTCTTCTTCATGTGAGCAGACAGAGAAGGGAGGAGGGAATCTACAGTTCCTGCCATCATTATAACCTGGACTGAGGTTTGGTTGAGTCCTACTGTGGCTAACAAAGCCTCCTGTGGCTTTCTCTGCGTATCCCAACCTGAGTGTTTGTCAACAGCACTGCAGACCACATTTATCTCCTTCAGCATCCAAAGGAGCGCTACAAATACGGTGAAGGGCCTTGAGGGGAAGCCATGTGAGGAGCAGCTGGGGGCACGCGGCCTGTTCAGCCTGGAGAAGAGGACACTGAGGGAAGTCCTTGTAGCAGTCAAGAGCTCTCTCACAAGGGGAAGACAAAGGCCAGCACCAATCTCTCCCCTCTGGTGACCACTCATAGGAATTCAAGGAATCCAGTGCTGGCAATGAAGGTTTAGGTTGGATATTAGGGAAAGGCTCTTCACTCAGGGGCTGGTTGGGCACTGGAACAGGCTCCCCAGGGAAGAGGTCACAGCACCAAGCCTGACAGAACTCAAGAAGCATTTGGACAATGCTCTCAGGCACATGGTGTGACTCTTGGGAACTGTCCTGTGCAGGGTCAGGAGCTGGACTTGGATGATCCTTGTGGGTCCCTTCCAACTCAGAATATTCAGTGATTCTCTGGTTCTATAATTTCTATAATTTCCCAAGAAACCAGTTTGAAAAGGAGACATTTTTCCCTTGTTAGCATATTACTTAAATGTAATAAATTTGTCTTTCTTAATGGGAAGGGTTTCTTTGAATAACTTTGAGTCCTATTTCTTTCATTATGCTGTGGTAAAGGAGCCTCATTTGTACTCCAAAGTGCAGCTTTGACTGTCATAGTCCTTAGCTTTTCTGTCCAAGCTCTGTTCAACATCCAGAACAGTCATTCCACTAAATTATCAGTTTCTGTTATACATGAGCTATTTCTACTTGGCATCAGAATAACTTTTTTTTTTCAGTAACTAAAAATTTAACTGATCAAATAAAAACACTAAGACATTTCAATTATTTGAAAAGAATAACCAAACATGCCAATAAAATCTGGGCTGTAGCAATCAAATCATGATGCAAGTTGACTCCCAAAATATGATCGCATTAGCTTATGTTGGAAGAAAATATTTTCAATATTAATTACTGGTACTTTTTAACAAACTTGGCAGTAAATCCAATCTTAACAATAATTAACTGCACAGTCATTAATTCTGGAACTTAAGCCAAATGTAGTCTTCCATACTGAGGACATCTGTGATTGTCTCCTTTGGAATTTGTTCCTGTGCATCTTATATAAGTACATCAGAAATATTCCAACTCTGATCCCTTTGTTTTATGTACAGGACATGATAAAGCAGGCTTGGAAACCTATCAACTGAAGCTGAGAGGAAATAGTGAACAGGAAAAAATAAATTTTAAAAATAGTTCTGATTAACTTGTTTCACTGAAAAAAAAAGAATAGAAATAAAGAATGATCTTTGTATTCTTCATTTGTATGTGAATAAAACAGAAGACACAAACATGCAGAACACATTCAGAGAAAAAGTTCCTAATGAGGATTTGCTGATTGTTGGATACTGAGGTTTATTGGAGCAATGGGAGTCTCCAAATTCTCTGTTCCTTGCAGTCAAAAGAGCCACTTCCCAAAATAGCACTTCTTCCCCAAAGCTACCCAAATCCTCTTCCACTTCCAAGAAACCACCCCCAGCTCACAGTTTCCTTGAACACAACCCAGATCCTTGGTTATGTATGTCAGTACATACTGATTTATTTGGATATTTTCATTCTGAAAAAGAAGAGCAACCTCTGCTTTCATGCTGACTTACCTTGCCCTCATCACGCCTGGCTAAATGGTGAAGCAAAGGAATATTTTTACGTACCGAGGAAATGAACAATGAAAGAATAGGCAAGATTTCCACAGTATTCCTTCCTGAGTTAATGCCTAAGTGCTTCTCAGAAGCCTGCATAGATCAAGGTTTTCCACTTACACTTCTGCTTTTATATCTTCTATTTACTAGGGTATATATAGTTATTGCCACCAAAAAAAAAGTGCAAGGTATCTAACTTCAAATGGCCCCCTTAAATGGTGCTGACTGTGTACTTTACTTGCAGAAACCACGAAGCAGAACAAATAAAAAGAGCTGTTGTAAGACTTGCTAAAGAGGTTCAGGTACTTGCCATAATCATTTTGTAGATGGAGATAAGCCTGAAAGAGCATTAAAGTTTCACAGCGGAGATGTGATGCGGAGTTGATCATGTCAAAAGGTTAAAAACATTTGGGGTTATTTTTTTTTGCTTATGTTTTTTGAGAGTAGGTTGTGAGATATGTATAAATCATTCATATTCTATTAAAATAGAGCCCTGATTCACTTCTTGGGGATTTCAACAGATTACCATACCAAAGCACACTTTCTGTCCAGCTCCCACTCTTCAGCTATGTATCTTCTGTACTCTGTATCATCCTCTTCAATACCATCTCCACGTCATTTTTGAAAGCTCAGCACTTCACATCTCTCATTTTCTGGCACTATAATCTCTTTCTTCTTTTCAAGCAACTGTCAAAACATAATTCTTCCCTTCTGAAATCCTTTGCCTTTTTTTTTTTTGTTACAGAGTTTCTACACAAACTGCTTCTGGTAAAAAGAATTACAAAAGCATTGAATAAATGCAGTTCTTTTGATAATTGAGTAAATTTAAATTTCCTCAAACATATGTTTGTTGTTCCACATTATTGTCACGACAAAATTATTACATCATCATTTGCACAATTTATACATGAAATTAAATGAGAGATAATGAAAATTAAAAAAACTCAATCACATCATTATAAATTTAAAGAAAAATATAGTTTCAAGTATTAAAATCCCCTATAATTTAGACTAAGTTTGATTGGAATTAATAACTTGAGAAGGTACCTTTTAAAACAAATTCAGAGCATGGTGTTGGGAACTCAGGAAACTGGTTCCAGTTTTGGCATTCTGTGAAAGAACACTTGGGGGAAATTTGGATCTGGTCAGGTTAATCTTTATGTTAAACCTAACATGAGTGAGGAAAGACACCCACATGTTTTGTTGGTGTTGGACCTTGGGTCTTCAAGCACATTCACTTGTAAAGATTATGCATCTCTGTGGGCTCAGGTATTGCAATAATGAAAAAATGCTGGTATTGTCCAAGGGCATAATATGAATGCAGAGAGAAATCCAACCACATAAGGTCTCTGTCATTATTCATACTGAACATTGAAGTTATTTTTATCTTGGATCAGACCTCTCTTTTTTAATATTTTATTGCATACTTTTGACTAAGTAAAATAGTCATGAATGTGTTTCAGAATAATCGAATCTAATTTAGATTCCAACTTAGAGCTCTTCTATTCAACAGGTCTCACTCTTCTCCTGCTTAGCTGTGAATTGGAGAACTGTTTCCCAATCTGAAAACGTTTCTGAATGTTAAACAGATTGCACTGACGGAATGCCACTCATTATTTTCGTATGAATGTATCTCAGGAATCCAAGCAGGTTGCAAAGAACCAGACCACGTGAGCTTACACATATGATGAATAGTGATGATTTGAAAGGAACAGTTTGCAAACAGTGTACAGATTGAAAAGTTTTCATCAGTGGTATTTAGCAAAAGCTTATAAATAACACAGATATTCATGAAAGTCAGGAAACATTTCTGAATTAAAATTTAAACACATGAAGCTTTCAGCTGGTCAGGAAACATTTCTGAATTAAAATGGAATTTAAACACATGAAGCTTTCAGCTGGAATCTCATCCTTAACTGGTTGTACCTTTAACATTATTGGATCTCTGTGTTCATTGCGGTGACTTAACAGTATAAATTCGTGCCAAAGGGTTGATTTCTTTTTGTGTATAATATAGGGGTGGTGGGAGTGATTGTACAGTGCAGGCTATACCAACATTCTGGTATCTAACACTTCCTTTTCTAATGGAAAGCACATGGACTTCCTAAATGCCAACAGAAGGAAACAAGTCAGAGCAACAACCACTATGCATTACAGGTTTTTGTAGCCTGGCTTTTCATGGAACCTTAGAATCATAGAATCATAGAGCCATTAAGGATGGAAAAGGTCTCCAGCATCATCAAGTCCAAACCATGGCACTAAGTGTCACGTCCAGTCATTTTTATGGTGACCCCACCACTTCCCTGGGCAGTTCATTCCAATGCTTGATAACCTTCTCAGTGAAAAAATTCTTCCTGATGTCCAGCCTGAACCTTCCCTGGCACAGCCTGAGCACACTTCCTCTTGTCCTGTCACTGGTTGTCTGGGAGAAGAGGCCAACCCTTAGTGGGCTACAACCTCCTGCCAGGGAGTTGTAGAGAGTGACAAGGGCACACGAACCTGAAAGCAGTGCCAGGAGCCAGCCATGACAACACTGCAGCAGGCAGCAATTCTGGGCACACACAAATCCCCTTTAATTTTAGGGATTGCTCCATTGCTTGAAACAGACCACTGAGGTTGAAAACCAGATGAATGAAGGCAAACAGCAGCCTGAGATATCACAGGACGTTAGTGGCGGTATCTCTTTCATGTTCAATTTTGCTGCGCTCTCCCCCAGAGCCGACGCTGAGGAGGCAGGATCAGGCCAATGTGCCAACTCTAGCGTCACGGACATCCGGGAAGCAATCAGGCACTGTAAAAAAGCTGCAACAATCAGCTGGTTTCAGCAGTTTTCCAGCTGGACTTCCATTTCAAGGTGAAAACAAGGAGCTGAGCTCTGTCAGAATTGACTTCAGTTTGGTCTCACAATGATGTGGGGACTGATGTGCCAACGGGAATGCCAGCAGTAAAACTGGGGAAGCATTCAAGGACTTCTAACATTGTCACAGCTTGCACCTAGAGCCCAAATAATTTCTTACTGAAAAGCTGATCTGCAAATCAGCTCTGATTTTTAATTAGGCTTGGATGATATCAAAACAGACTGTGTATTTTCAACTGTGCAGACCTCAGATGAATGCACTCAACCCCCTCAACCAAACAAGGTAGTTTGGTACAGGCTCCAAAGGAGGTAAAACCTGAGCCACAGCCTGGCCAATAACTCCAGGAAACTCACAAAGGAACAGAAAGACCCAGAGAGGATCAACACATATGAGCTTGGAGCACTGATCTTGAGATTAGGGTGGTTTGCACCACTCATTTATTCAGGAATAAAGACATTTGTGGGTACAAGGAGTCATTGCACCCCTTAGAACAGCAGGTGGTTTGCACCCCTCATGTTTCAAGGAACAAAGACAGTTGTGGGTACAAGGAGTCTCGTGGATATCTTTCCATTGTATGCCATTTGAGTACAACCCAACCACTTTATTTCATAAATATGACAGCCTTCACAAAGGCAGCAAACCAACCCTAGAAAAGCTCAAAGTTTTAATCAACGGGTGGAATTTGCCTAAGGCAACAGAAGGAGTCAATGTCAAAGTTGAGATAAAAGCATATTTGTGGAAAAAAAATGTTTAGAACTTCTCTCAACACAAATTTGCCACAAAAATTGTCAGAGAACTCAATAGGAAACTTTGAATGGATTAATTTCCCTGCAGAACTGGGACATAAATGGTACAACAAGGTTGCTATAAGGTTGCCTTAATGCATTCCATAGACCTCATTGTGGTCGTTCCTCTCTGCCTGTGAGCACATTTATTTTCCTCATGTTTTTTTATATCACTGTTGGCCTCCTGTTCTTGAGGATTCATATCATTATTTATGACATAATTTTCAATTTAAAATGAAAATTTACAGAGCAAATTATACACTTGATGAATACCTCCTGCTTCCAGAAAGACCTTCCATAGATATATACACATGTGCACACTTCCAGGTGGTAGGAACTCACCTGGTCTCTGCCAAACTGGTTAATTTAAAATGCATAATACATCCCAGAAGATCAGGAGAGAGCAACCTAATGAATGTGGTGTTATATGCTCAGTTTCATTCTTCATCAATATTTATTTGCTTTTTCTACCCCACCTTCTCTGACTAAAACACTTTTAAAAGTCTTTTTACATTTCAAAGATGATTCTGAACCAAACTCCCACCTCAAACGAGAATCTCTTTCCTGTATCTGCCTTCAAAGGTTTTCATGTCACTGTCCTTCATTGCACAAAGGAAAGTCAGTGAAATATTTCTTGGAGACCTTCTAGTAAAATCAATTTATCTCACACAGGGTGGCTGCAATAAATTAAATCTTTGCTTGTGGTGTCAAAGGATCCATCAGGAATTGTTCCTTTAATTTTCTCACTATGTGTGTACTTGAACTTCTCCCTCTGAATTAGCACACTTCACACCACAACCATTTCTTGTGTGGGTGAAAGTTTCTGATCTTCAACACCTGTGACCTGCCTGGCCCTGTGCCCTTCTCACCTGCTTGAGGCCCAGTTACCTCCATCTCTAGGTTTGTTTCTCATCCTTCAAGCTGAGAAGGTTGTATTGATACACCTACAACCAGATTTTACAATTGGAGACGCTGTTTCATGTTCTGTCCGTGCATTTATGATGATACACATATCCCTAGAACCTGCATGACAAGGACTGTCTTATTTTTTCACATCATTGCCACAGATTTTGGGGGTCCTCAGCGAAATTCCTTCTGTGATAGTTTTGCATCAAGTTAGAAGAGCAGTTCTTATATGCCTGTCCCATATGGGTCATGGAATTTGAGGACTGAACCTCCAGTTACTTTCTCCACCAATATTTGCACAAGGCCTGGTGTCTCAGCCCTGATTCTTGTGCCTAAGTCCTGCCTATGGTTTTGGGCTTAATGCTTCCCATGGGCTGAGTCCAGGCTGCAGACACATCAAGCTGGTAGAAAGCACTAAGCAAAAAGTTTCAGTGAGACAGTGAGACCAAGACCACTTAAATCAGTGCCTTTACAGGCAGATTTTGAGAGGATGATGTCTCTTGTTTCCTGAGCCAGTGCCTGGGGAGGAAATTAACACTCAGTTTTTCCCTCTTCTGGGAGCACACCAGGAACTTCCTGAAATGAGAAACTTGGAGCACAAGTCCTGCTTCAAACAGGACATGCACTCAAAGAGATATGGGATTTTCCAAGCAGCAACTAAATAAACCCGTCAGCCCATAAAAAGATGTTTCCCTCATACTCTGCTTATATTGCACTCTTTTTTTTTTTCTGCTTCTTGTTTCAGGATTGCAAAATATTCTCTCTTGTCCTGGAAAAGGCTTCCATGCCAGAGTGAAATCTCAGACAAAAAACAATTCTCAGACATCTCTCCATTCAGTGTTCCAGAGCATTCAGGAAAAAAAAGTGGAACATTAACATTTGTCACCATTATCAGAGCATTTATTAATTGGCTTTTCTGACAAGGTTACCTGATGATTACAGCCACCTTGTAAGGCAGGTGTCAGTTCTTTCAGCATGGAGAGCAGCCATAAGCCCTTTTGAAGGCGTCTTTCTGGATGAAGAAGGACAGTTTGACAGACCTTCACTCCAGGTAAGTTCAGGTTTATAAAAGGAGAGATCACCCAGAGTCCTCCAAGGAATGAATTGAAATTAAAGCTCTGGGATGCTGTCACTCTGAATTAACCAAATCGTCTCAAGCAAAATCACACCATGGTACGAAACATGGAGGAGAAAACAGAGACAATTCAGTACCGAAATAAACTGCAGAGGTTTTCTTTGTTTCACAGGTAAGGTTTTGGTTACAGGTTTTCTATCTTCTGTCCATTTTCAGAGGCTTACCAGAAAAAACTTCACAAAAAAGGGCATAATTCTCTCTCTAAAAGATAAGGGCTTTTTCCACTGTTAAAATATTAAATAATTATGATGATTTAAAGAAAGGACTAATTTCTCCCACAGGAGATGTTGTACAGCAATCCCTGGAAACAGTTTGAAGTACACCAAGAAAAAAAATGAAAGAAAGGAAATTTAAAATACATTGAATGAAAAAATCATATTACTTTTCGTATAGGAAAACTCTCCTTTACTCCTCTCATGGGCACAGCAATGCTTCAGAGAGAAGTCTATTTTTTAATGAGTCACTTGCCTGCACCAACAACCTCTCTCGAAGGAGGAAAAAAAAATCAATCCTCTCTGGGATTTTAGGTCAAGAGATTTTTGTTCTTTTTT
>VZTJ01001539.1:5169-26939 GCA_013397795.1 Orthonyx spaldingii | reverse complement strand
TTGGGGTTTTTTGTCAAAGAGATTTTTTTTTTTTTTTTTTTTTTTTTTTTTTTTTTTTTTTTTTTTTTTTTTTTTTTAATGATTGCTAGGATTTCTTTGAAAACAAAGCAGTGAAAGAGAAAAAAAGCAAAAGAGAAGCCAGGCAAGCTCGTCTGATCCTCACTCATGCACTTGTGCCTCAGTTTAGCCTGATATCTCCCTCCCTGCCATGCCTTGGTGATGGTGCTGGCACCAGCCTGTTTGCTTCTGGGTGCCTTCCCAAGCACATTGTGCCAGTTTTGCCCTTGAATTGGATTGATTCCAAAGCCAGAGGAGACAGAGCCTGGAAACTGTCAGACACCTGTGAGCAGGAGCCCTTCTCCATGGGTTTTCCTTGCAGCTACTAAGGCTGGTCACATTCAGCTGCATTAACTCCTCTGCCTGGCTTTGAGTGATGCTTTACCCAGTTTCAAGAAGTGGGAAAATATCATCTTGTCTCCCAGTTGGGCTCATAAATCTTCAGGCAATATTTAAAAGCACAAGAATGTCAATTTTGACTGAGTTCTTCACATGTTTTTTGAAGGTCACAGTAACACCTTTCTCTATCCATGGTGTCTCCAAGCACCCCAAAAAAGAACCATCATCTCAGGTATTCACATTGGGAAGACTATATAGGAGCCAAAGTCCTCAGAGGGACTGAAACAGCTGCTGCTCCTTTCATTGCTAATCTGCAGCTACAGGAGAAGTTTAAAAACATCCTTCTTGATCAGGGCTGCTCTTGCAAGTTGGTGTCATCCACATTGGTGTTCCCAAACTTGAGTACAGGTACCTCATCCAGAGCTCTGTGTACATCACCATCATTTTCCAAGTGGAGAGGAGAGGCCAACAGGTCTGAGAGAGGGACAGCTCCCCCTTTTCCTCTCATTGCTTCAGGTGCACTAAACCTGCAGTGCCCCACTACCCTCTACCCCCATGGAATCAGTCTCTACAACCTACTCTATAATTTTTTTCCCCAGGAAGACATCACTGATCATATTCCTCAACAGAGGATTTCACTGGTGCTCGAACTAGTCCCAGGGGTTATTTTTATGATGGAGAAGTAGTGTGACGGAGGAAGAACAGAAAAATCTGAGCCATTGATAAGACAATTGTTTGCTCCCAAAGATGAAGCCTGGTGAGCAAACTGCAGTCACCAACAGGACAGCCTTTCCTCCAGCTTTCTGAAAAGAGTTGAGTATGACAGACTGCAGTCTGCATCTCCCTTCCCTCCACTTTGCATTTCCCTTCTAACACCGTAAAACAAGGCATTTATTCTCTAAGATCCTCAAAGTTTAATTCCTTTAATAACCAAATTGCCAACAAAACTAAATATGACAAGTCAATTTCCAACCCGTTTAATGATCCTCCTGTTTTGCCAACCACAGTTGCCTGCCTTTATCACTTTCTCCCCTGAGCCTTGGCTCTGACACCTACAAACCTCAATGGCTTTATTTATGTTAATTATCAAGGAAGTTTCCTTCTAAGTGAATAGCTGGATTATCTGACTCTTGATGTAATGGAAGAGTCAGCTTTATACATTGTGATTTGCTGTTAAAATTATGATCCAAGAGAAAACTGGTCTTTTGAAGTGCATGAGCTGACAGCAGTGCCACTCTGAGCTGGGGCTTTTCAGTGCTGGCTGATGTCACACACTTGAAGCAGGTACTGCAGCTTTGCAGCCATCCATTAGCTTTTTCCATTTACTTTCAGGTTTCCTGTGCATTCCCAGCTCTCTTTCTGGCATTGCTCATTCTTTATCTCCAGGGAGTAACTCAAGAATGCAGCTTGCTCCAGAGATGTGATGCAAAATGCAGTTGATGTAGGTGTGTTTGGAACAAAGGCAGAAGGAGAAGGGAGCTTGACAAAGTCACTTACTCTGAATTTTATTCAGGGACATATTACAGATTTAGCCAAGCTTGCCTCTCTCATGGCCCAGGGTGTTTCCTGTGTGTTATTTGCACGTAATTCAGAGGACTGGAGGTAGAGGGAGGATCTGAACAGTCAAAGGGGAGGCTCAGAAGCGGGTTGAAAGCTGAAGGTACATATTAAAGGTCTCCACAAAGCCTCAACATGCACAAATCCAGGCACTGCAATTAAGCCAGTGTGCAGTTACTCATCCATTAGTCACTCACTGGCTTCTCCAAATACATCATGGCTGAAAGCCGCTCCATTCCCCTTGTATAGGAAATTCTGCACTACTGATGTAAGTTCAAGGTTTTTTTGCTGCCTTCTATGACTCAGCCATATTAAACAACTGGCCCCTTCTTTTTTAGGCAGGCCAATGAAGGTAGAGGTCCTTATTTGTTTGGATCCGTTTTTAAGACATGAGACCCTTCTTACTGCCTGACATATGTACAACCCTGACATTTCCTTCTCATCCCTCCACATCCCCCATGTTCAGCTGGCCCTGAACAACAGACCATTGAATATCTGTAGGAACAGCATCAATCAAAACCAACAACTGGAAGCAAAGGCCTGGCAAATTAGTTAAGAACATTGTAAAGGTTGAGGTACATGACAACTTGTGTGCTCACCTCCTTCATCTGCCACCCCAGGAACAAAAGTGTCTTGATGAAACTTCAGCACAACATTAGGATGTGGTAGCCAGGTTCTGTGGTAATGAACACTGGTCAGAAGTCCAGTACATTCATTCAAGGCTGCTTTTCATGGTGCTGTTACAGGCAGTGTCATTGCTCCTGTTTCCCACGTCCCACTTGTATTCCTACATCTATATCTGGGAATTTCTGAGGGAGATGCCATTGGTGTACAGGAACCACTACAATGGAGGCCACAGTAAGTGCTTACCAGAAAAGGAGGGGTGCAGACATGCAGGATGTCTCCAGAAAATTCTAGCACGCATCTGCAATGCCTATTGGGAATGGGTGGAAAAGATAAAATATCAAGGATATGGTCATCGTGAACATTTCTTGCTTAACTAACAGATAGCACTGCCTTCATCCATAACATCTACCTAGCAACAGCAGACATTCCAGCTTCTCCTAGTGGTAAATCTCAGCACAAGCTGTGCTTTTCTGAGCCTCTCACAGAGAGGTCATTGCCAGTGGACAGAAAATGGGCATTAGTAATTCTGAACATTTTACCAGCCTCACACAGAATTGCTGCATAAGTCAAACAATGACCTGTTTAGCTGTGCTGTGCCCCTGCATGAGAAGAACACCAACAAACTGGAACATCAGTGCTTGGAATAACAGAATAACTTTTTAATATTTTATAATATGAGCTAGGAAACTTGCTAGCCAGATGGATCTGCAACTGAGCAAACCAAGGCTGACCTGAGGCTACAAAACCTGTGTCAGCACACTGCAGAGTTTTACTGGAGATTGATTGTACTATTTCATTACCACAAAATCATCTGGTTAATTTTTAAGATTTTCTTTTAAATTATTATCACTCAATCCAGACATACTCTGTTTGCTTTCTTATCTGGTGTTGATATATCAGCTTTTGGAGTTCAAGCCTTCTAATAACTTGCTGCAAGGTGTTAAGCTTTACTACCTATTTTTTGCTTTTGAGAACAGCAGGCAACATTTGCAAAGTTATGTGAGACAGGTAGCAGACTAAAAATACCAATCATAGGATCACAGAATCATAGAATGCTTTAGGCTGGAAACAAACTTTAAGAACATTTAGTCCAACCGTTATCCCAGCTCTGCCAATCCCACCACTAAACCACGTCCCCGAGTGTCACACCTACACATCTTTTAAATACCTCCAGGTGACTGGGCAGTTGCTTCCAATGTTTGACAACCCTTTCAAGGAATTTTTTTCTAATATCTAAACCTCTCCTGGCACAACCTGAGGCCATTTCCTCTTCTCTTTGAATGTGTGGGCTTAAGGGCTCATATCCTTCCTCACCAGTGTGTTTCCTGATAAATATGATTCTTTTTTTTTTCTCATGACATCCTTCAAATAAATGATTTTATTTCAGCATTATTCTGTTTGCTCTTATTCTGATTATAAATTGTACCTTTTCGTGTCTAAGGAATGAAAATTTCTGATGAAAAAGTGCCAAATGACAAATCCAACACAATTGTCTGATTTTTCTGGGCAAAGACCCTGCTTTACTCACAAATCCTATTTTGCATTATTGAATATGGTCATCTAAATGAAGACCCTTTTAATTACTATTCACAAGCATTGTATAAGACCACACTTTTAGGTAAACTGAGATTTACTGGAAAACTTGCGATCACTTCCGCTGGGAGATTCAGGGTGTGGAATCCCAGATACTCCTGTCTGGTAAACACTGGACCATGATGTGTGTCCACATCTTCTTTGCTAGACATAACCAGCTTAGTTTCTAGTGGACTGTGGCACATCACCAAATTTTCAGGAACTTCAGCACTTTCTTCAGATATTCAGTTTTCATCACATAAACCTCTCCTACCCAGAAATCCTCACCAAGAAGGATTTCCTCCTACTTGCTTTCTATTCCCTGATGTTCATCTAGGCTGTCCTTATCAAGGTCAACTTTAATTAGTGAACTGAAGTTTGAATACTTTCATTAATAATCTAGAAAATGGAGCAAATATCATATTAATGCAGTGGATTGTTGATACTAGAATGGAAAAGGTCACACCCAAGGGAGAAGGAGAATTAAGTGCTAAGGAGAACAAAGAAATCATTTGTCTCCATGAAAAATATCCCTTTTTAACTCCTCCAACCTTTTCTATGTTTTTTTATTTCTTAGCTTTATTTTCTAAATCACAAATGCCTTGTTAGGCACAGGTCATACTTTACTTTTTATCCTGAAATACAATATTTATAATCCTAAACACTAATCTGGATTCATTATGAGGTTTTTTTGAGAACAGTAAAGCCAATGGCATGGTACTTCATATAACCAAGTAACCTCTCCTGGAGGGAGGTTAAAATGCAAATTGGTGCAATGAGGGCTCATTTTAGCCCATCTTCTATGCAGGTGCAAGGAGAGATAAGGTCTGTAGCTTTCCTATTTCCTCTACGGGCTCCTCCAGGCCACCGAGTCCAGCCCCTGCAGCTCCCTGCCTTGGGAGCTCCGATCCTGGGCTGGGCGATGGCTGCTCCGGGCAGGCAATGACAGACGTACAAGTTGCGTTTATCAGAGTCCTTTAATCTCCCTCACGGAGGGAAAAACCGATAACCAGATGTGTAGTGGACAACGTGGCCAGACTGATCCTGCCCCCTTCTCACCTCTCTCCTTTATCCCTCTCTCCCTGGTGGGCAGGGCGAGAGTCCAGCCAATAGACCAATGACGAGCCTGTGACATGTGGCCAGTCCTGGGTGAACAGGGGAGGGATAAGTGGAATGCAGAGCGGTGAGCGGCCAGGCCAGGCTGGCACACTACCACAAAGGTCTATCTGAAAAAATGGGTTCAAATGAATGAACCATCTTCAGAATGGCAAGAGGAGTCAAAAGTAAAGCTTTTGGAGCCCATCTTTGTTTCCCTTATAGTGAACTCATTCATAACATTTTGACCTAGATGTAACATTTCATCACATCTTGTGTGTTTGTAGCTTTTCACATGGACCTTACAGAGAAGATGCCACAAACTGTAGAACAAAGAAGAATTGAGTCTAATATATTTCATATATTACCTGGAAATACAACCAATCTCCCCTTGAAATTAAAAACTACGTGGAAAATACTGCTGTTACCCCATTTATTCCTGCAGGTACTGCTATTTCAGCACCCAATTTCTATGCATCACTATCATAACTAATTATTTTCTAGCAAACCAAAGAGAAACAAATAAATTACCTCTTTAATCTTCAAAAGAGGCCATCTTTGGAGACCTTCTAGACAACAAAGCACAGAGGAGGATGAAAAGAGTGTTTTACTCTTATAAATGAATGTGCAAGAACTGGTCAGGATGTTTTTTAATGGTCTGCTTTGTACAGTTGCTCTTCAATAATGTTTTGCAGGTCTCAGCTGTGAGTCAATGAGTAAACACAAAGGTATCATATCAGGGTACAAGTGAGACAAAGGGGAAACATTACCAGATGACTAATTGCTTGGTGGATAGGAAACTCACTGTAAATGTGTATGAAGCTGCAATTTATCGCTGTAGCCAAGCCAATAATCCAAGATGCATGTCTTTCATACATTCCTTCGAGATAAATTTATAAAATACTGGTTTGCAAAAGACTAGAGAAAAGAAAGCCATGAGATCCCTGACACATTGTGAAGAATAATGTTTATTTTGCAGCCAGGCCTTCATTTTCCTCCTACCCTTCCCACATCACAGCACATGGGTTTTGAAGGGGTGTCAAGGACAAGAGAGGCACTGATATGATAACAATTACTAAATTTCAGGTTTATATTAGTGAGATTGGAGACAAGCAGGTTTGCCATTCATCCATTCAAAAGGCTCCTTTTCATGGCAAAAGTAGGTTACCTGTGTATTACACTGTTAAGTATTTCACAGATCCATCCAACAACCACAATAACCTTATGACTGATGCCGTCCCACTTTTTCACCCTGTCCATCCCTGCTTGGTGTAGTTAGAATTTCTTTCTGATGGCAACATCCCTAAGTATTTCAGAGGAGACCCAGTATTTCCATGGCATCTCCAGAGATCTTCCCTTTCTTGCTTAGCTTTGACTTCCCAGCAACTCCTCCTGGGAATATGTCCATGTATCTTACTTCAGTAAAAGCTGTTGTGTAACTTGATAGTTTGAAAGATCTTTTCATTGATCCCAGGTACTCCTTGTTTATCCAATTTCCTGCTCAATACAATGACTGACCTGTGCTCTATCAGACTCACTCTAGTGAGGTCCCTAAACATTTGTTAACCCCTGCAGAACTCCCAGCTGGAGGAAAGTTTGGGTTGGAATGAAAGGCAATTAGTGAGGACAGTTCCACCCAGCTTTACCACAGGTGGTTGGACAAAGAAAATAAAAGTGCCATTGCAAAGTGTTGCTTGTTTGTATTTTACTTGTTCATCACATTAAACTCATGGAGGGAATGTAGATCCTCATCTTATTTACACAAAAATTAATTGCTGCAACACCACAGCCCCCTGCACAGTGGCTCATGAGCTGTCTCAGAGAGGAACTGGGCAGAGAGAATCTCCTCCATGACAAAGTCCTTAAACAGCAATACAGCTGAAATCCTTGAGATGCAGCAACCCTGTGTATTTTTCAGAGAAATGCCCCAAAAAGCTATTAAGACAACTTTCCTTCAATGTACAATTCCTAAACAAACACACTCCCTTCCACACCATTCTTCTCAACTGTGAGAAGTATGGAATAAGCATTCCCTAGGGGTTTTTTTTCCTGTGTGTGTTGTTTTTCGTTTATTCCCATATGTCTTTGAAATATCTCGGAACCTGTGCTTATTCACTAAATACATTTGGCTGATGCGAGAAGTGAGATATCAGAACTTTCTGGAGAAAGTCCATCTATTAGGACTATACATTAGGTATCCTAATACTGACCTGAACATGTGAAGGCCAAGACTCATGTGTGGCTCCAGAGGTAGAAAGAAACTTCTGTAATGTTCCTCCTGCTTTTTATATTACCTTTTATAAGGTATAATATACATTTAGCATTTGTACAGCTAAAGGAGGTCTAGACACGATGTTTCAGTAGTATTTTAAGCCAGATCCACAGACCAATCCTGCATGCAGTGGATCAGCTTTTACTGGAGTGAAAACTAGAAAAGAATGTGTATCACAAGCTCACAAGGGACAGAGATGAAAATCTAACATCAAAATGAAAGTTTCATCTCAGGTTTCACATGATTTATGGGGAATTTCAAAAGATACTTTTATGGCCTTTTAGAAGCTTTGAAAAACCCTGTGCTTGAAGATGATAGTTTTCCAAGTTACATGCTTTTGAGCATTATGAGATACAATCAAGTCCTTAAAGCAAGAGCTAGTACTGTCTGAACTTTAAATTTGATTCTGTAGTTATTGCAGTTTAAAATTATCAGCTCAATGTAAATTAAAATAACATCCTCTGTTTGCTAGCTGGCAGAGAATACAAGTCAAAAACTTTCCAGCATGAGTCTTCAGAGATTCTCTTTTTTTTCCTGGATGCTAAAAACCTTTATTTCTCTTTAAATGTTTGATTTTCATTGGCAAGATTACATACAAGTTCTGATGTGCAACTGGGCAATACAGAGAATCAACATTTTTTTCTTTCCTGACATAAAATAAGTTTGTGGCCTTTTTCATGTTTGCTCTGCTTAGAAAGCACAACCTGGCAGTTGGGGCACAGCCTTGGGTTCCTGGTGGCAACTCCAGAACAGTCACATGCACTTACCATAGTCCTAATGGCACTAAACAGGTGTCAGCTTTTCCTGTTCTATAATCCTCAGCTGTTTCAAACTCTAATGAAGGACTGATTTACACAAAAGTAGAAGGAGAATATTACACCCACTTACTGTTTTCATTGTCTTGTATCTCTTGTCCTTTGGAAACTCTTGGGTGCTCTATTGACAGAAGAAAACTGCTTGGAGCCAAGATGCCACAAAATCAAAGAGAAGCAGAGTCCAGATACACACATGATTTTTTATTTTTCATTAGAACATGAAATATTGTAAATCTTAAACAGAATTTCTATGGGGAATCATAGAATCATAGAATGGTTTGGGTTGGAAGGAACCTTAAAGATCATCTCATTCCAAACTCCTGTCATGGGCAGGGCCACCTTGCACTAGACCAGGTTGCTCCAAGCCTCATCCAACCTGGTCTTGAACACTTCCAGGGATGGGACATCCACAACCTTTCTGGGCAACCTGTGCCAGAACCTCCCCATCCTCACAGGGAAGAACTCTTTCCTAACATCCAATGTAAACCTACTCTCAGTTTAAAGCCATCCCCCCCTCATCCTATCACTCCATGCCTTTGTCAAAAGTCCCTCTCCACCCTTCAGGTGTGGTCTCACCAGAGTGGAGCAGAGAGGCAGAATCCCCTCCCTCACCTGCTGCCCACAATGTTTTGGAAGCAGCCCAGGACAGGGTTGGCTTTTTGGATTGCAATAACACAGCTTACTCTGCTGGCAATGACCTCAGTCTTGAAAACAATCTATTTGGAGCCTTTTAAAGAATTTTCTGTGTTTTTTACCCTCTCACATAACCACTTCCAGACCCTTAGGCTACAGGACATAGGACTTCTGCTTTACTTTTCCCCTTTGACAGAATCCAGATGTCTCTCTTCTGCACTTTCTTCATTCAAGAGGGGATGTCTTTAACAGAAATTCTGTTACATGTGTGTACAAATCACTTAATTGCAATTACTTGTATTTAGGGAAATAGGCAAATTACAAAAGTATAACTGTTTTTTTCTAGGCTGAAAAATTGAGAACGAAGAAGTTTGCAAACACCTGGTAAAAGTCATAGTTGTGACTGCTTTGAGGAGACACAATACTTTCATTGCAATATTGGAATAAATGCTGTACCTAATATTTCAAATATACCTCTTCTCCAGCTGAGTACTAATCTTTCTCACCTGTAGTGATGGGTAGGAATTGAACATCTTCGTGGATAATGAGATCTCTGATCATGTAGACAAATGTTATAGGCTAAAGTCTGTAGTTGGGCAACCAAGCTAGGCTGAGACCCACAATTTAAGTACAGAAAGATTGGAATAGCAATTGCAGAGGATTCTAAAGCACTTACAACAAAATCACAGTGGCCTGAAAACTATATAATCTTCTTCTAACACAGATACATTCAGGGAGGTCCATAGGTGTGTGCTACACCACAGGTCAGGCCACCTGAATATGATGGTTTCTTTGGATGTTTTAATCCTGGAATCTGTGAGCCTGCAGTTGATCTTGTTCCTCATAATAAGGTATAAATTCACAAGTTTAGCTCCCTGTGCATTACAGCACATGATTAAATCAGAAATGCCAGTTATGCTGCATGCAGCTGTGGTGCTGGAAGGAAAGAAAACTCAGCCTGTGAGATTAGAAAGATGGTAAAAGAAAGAGATGTTCTCGACTACCAGGAAAATCAACAACTGGAATTTACCCTGAATCCTTCATTGATTACTACATAACTTGAATCACTTTCTAAGAACACAAACGTGAATGAGGGAAAAATTAAGTTAAGACTCCTCTGGAATTGTCATGTTGTCCTGTTCCCCTGCCTTGGTAAATGGGTCTGACTCCATTTTGCACTTGTGTATCTGAAATCCCTTTCTATCCTGAAGGATAAAGCCAATCTGAATTACTGCTTAACCGAACTGCTACAAGAGTGGCATGAATTTCTCTTCCACAGAGTATGAGAGACTGAAAAAATGAGCTGCCATTTATAGGAAGGATGTTACTTTATTTAAAATACAAGTGATTATAATTGGTTAGACTATGATGTTATTACTTCGACAACAACCCTCTGAAGTGTTAGAATTCCTTTTTTCATCCAGTCTGATTAATCTGTTGGAAGAGGAACTTCTAGGACACAGACTCATATAATTAATAACTCTGATGTGTCATGTTTAGAGGAACTGCTCATTTGTGTTATTCTCCAAGCTTTTCTAGGCAGTACTTACCAACATGGTCCTGTAAAGGACACAAAACTTCAAGTCGAAGGAAGCTTCACCTTCACCCCAAGTACTCAGTCTCTCCAAATAAGAATAATTCTATTACACCAATGCCAAGGTCCACAATCAGAAATCCCTTCAGGAAGGAGAAATAAATGGTTCCTCTAAAAATTAGTTTGAATTAGTTCCACCATGGGTGGAACATCCCTAAACTGTGTACCCTGCTCTCCTTTCCAACAGTGAAAACAAGACGAACACCAAACAGCATCTAGACACATTGTGCACTGTGCCTGACAGTTTTTGAGGTCATGTGGAGACAGTGACTAATTAGAAGCTCGCCTATTAGTCCTCTTCAACTCTGTTTTCCAGCAAGTGCAAAGTAATTTACAAAGACGAAAAAAAAATCTCATTAGTAGCAATCAAAGCAGGACAAGTGGCCTTTTCTTGGCCTTTTGTTCTTGTAAGCATAGGTGCCCCAAACAGTTTCCAACTGTTTTCAAAACGTTTGTGAACAAGTAACCATTCCAGAGTCTATTTTCGAAATCTTTGACTCCATGAAAAAATTATCTGCATCCTGATTTCAGTGCCTTTGTAGTTGAGGCTAATGGCGTGTTGTGAAACGAAGGTTGTTGTCAGTTTTGGGGAACTTCCAGATGACAATCTCTCCAGTCAGTAAGGGGTATCAACAAGTTCCTTTCCAAATGGCATATTTTATATTCTTTGGTTTCTGAATAGTTATAAAAGGCAGGAAGGAATTTTGTAGAATGAAAAATATATCTCAATAAAATATTACTGGGTAGCTGATGTGCAAATTATTAATATAAAAGATTACAGTAATAGGTATGTAAATCCTTTCAACCAGAATATGAATAATTGCCAGAGAGTAGGACAGAATTACAGAAAACTTTCCATCATCAAAAAGAACCTATTATAGGTAAAATGATACAGAATATTGTTTGGAATTACATTAAATTATACTGAAATCTTTAAATCACTTTCCTTTTAAAATAAACTTATCTCTTATACATTCCATTATGCAATTTTTGAAAGTACAGCTTTTTAGGAAAAAGAGAATGCAAACTGAACAGGACTAAATTTTAAAAGGCACAATATGTGCAGTTATTTCATTTTAACTGGTGGCAGCAGTTTCAGGGAGTGAAAGGTTGATCAAGCCTGTAATGGAAATAAAACAGTCATGGAATGCACCTCAGTGCCATGGCAGGGACAGGAACAAAGCAAAACCTCTGAGTCGGACAAGCCTCAGGTGAAAACATAGATTTAACGGAGTTGAATGAAATGGCACTCCTCTCACCAAAGCAAGAATTAAGTGGACCAACACTGTGTTTAATTTTACAGAATCTTTCAGGGTCCCATTGTGCTGGCTGGCATCTAATCACTCTGGTTTTTATTAGGACATCAACCTGCAGTTTCCACCTTATTCATACATGGCTTGTTTCAGGGATCAGGCAGGATCTGGTGTGAGCAAGCCATGGGAATCCTGTTCCTTCCACCAAGAGGCAGTGCCTGAAAGGCACCACATAACCATCCTTCTTCCACTTCCTCTGACACCAATGTGCAAAACAAAGGTAGCAAACCTCCAGGTCAGAACCCAGAGTGAAGCTTTCCTACACAACAGAGAGTACAGATTAAACTTAAAAGTTAAGGTAGGGACCAGAAATGAAGACACTGGTAGCTTTTGTGTGGACCTGGATTCTGTTTCGTTCAGGTCCTAACTGAAACATTAAATATTTAATCACAGTTTGTTAAGTGTCTTTGAACTGATATTTGTCAAACATTCTGGTTTCCTGAATTTTCCACTTGTCATTGTTTAAAAATTTTCATTTGTTTTTTGCCTGGTTGCCACAGAAAAAGATAAATGACTAGCTGTGGAGAGGATCCCATGGTACACTGCATGCTGGGACTTTCACAGCAAGTTTCTGCTCCAGGGATCATGGCAGACACAGTGAGCTGTGGTTATTGATGGCGTGTCTCTGCCTCCCCTTATGTGTTCCCTCTACAGAGTTATCGACAGATATTTGGCACCCGTCAACCCTCAAACTCCTTGCTCTGTACCAGCAGAAAGGGCTTTCCACCCCCACAAAGATGATTGTCATGCTTGGCACCTGCTCCATACTGCCATGAACCAACCAGATTTACTCATTTTGGAATCTAATTAAATCTCTTACTACCTTATTGGATGAGTCATTTCATTTTTTAGTGACTTGTCCTAAGTTTCCTGCAGATCTTTCTAATCCAGAGAGAAAAATAACAAACAAAAAAGAATAGAAACCAAAGCCCTGGCACTGAAGTTTTGGGCTCAATTTGAGCAAGTGTCTCGTAGTCTGACCTTGGGAACACAGTAAGAAATGAGCCATTCCCTCAGCCTCATCCCATGAACCAACAGTGAAGGTGATCCCAAATCCCTTTTTCATGATGTTGAAGGTATAACCTAAAAATCTGTTGAATTCATACAAATGTTCAATTTCACTTTTCATGTTTTGGGATTGGGCTCAAAGGCATCATGGAGTAACTAGATGAAGACCAACCAAGAAAAAATCCCAAAGATGGTAATGGTTCAAGTATAATTCCCACTGAAGTCTCGAATCTGTGGAGGTTTCATTTTGTTGGTCTTTTGGGGTTTTTTTTAGGTTTATTGGGGTTTTTTTTAATATTCTGAGTTGGAAGCAACCTACAAGAATCACCAAGTCCAACTCCTGGCCCTGCACAGCACCATTCCCAAGAATCCCACCCTGTGCCTGCAGCATTGTCCAAACACTTCTTGAGCTCTGTCTGACTTGGCACTGTGACTACTTTCCTGGGAAGCCTGTTCCAGTGCTCAACCACCCTCTGGGTGAAAAATCTCTTCCAAATAACCAATCTAAACCTTCCTTGATGCTGTTTCATGGCATTCCTTCAGGTCTTGTCACTTTCACCACAGAGAAGAGGTCAGTGCTGCCCTTCTGCTTTCCTTGTGAAGAAGTTGTACCTGCAATGAGGAATCCCCTCAGTCTTCTCTTTTCCAGGCTGAACAGACAAAGTGACTTCAAGTGCTCCTCATTTGGCTTCCTTACTCTTCACCACAGTGTTGCTAAGAGAAAAACATGGAATCAGACACTTTGGAACAGCCCACTTTGAAACATCCCGCCTTTCCTTGTAACTGCCACACAGATGGGATTTTGGGCAATTGCCGACTATGTTGACAAAAAGCCTATAGATAGACTAATTCTATATCCTCCAGAATTACTACAGAATTTGATTTGATGCATTTTCCTCATCAAAATTTACAATCATACTGAGCTTCTTTTTGGGGGGCTTGGGGCGTGGGGGGGATTGGGGTTTTATTTTTTTGCTTGTTTGTTTGGGGGTTTTTTTGTTCGGTTTTGGGGTGGTTTTTTTTGTTTGGTTCTTTTTTTACTTTTTTTTTTGCTTGGTTAGGTTTTTTGTGGTTCTTGTTGTTTTGTTTTTTATTTCACTGCACCTCTCTATATCATATCATTATGACCTTCCCTGTAACTGGGCTTTTCCATCTCAATCATTTCTTTTTAGAATTTCAAAGCAATCATCCACTTGCCTCAGCAGCTTTTTCACTCAGAGCCTTTCCTCCTCACTACCTCTATTCCCTCTGGAATATGATAGCTTTTCCTTCCTAAACTCCCTATAGTAGTGCATTCCCTGCTTCTCCTTTCCCGACCACACTGTGATCTGAGAAATGCTTGTTAGGCACAGAAGAAGAAGAAGAAGAAGAAGAAGAAGAAGAAGAAGAAGAGGAGGAGGAGGAGGAGGAAGAGGAGGAAGAAGAGGAAGAGGAGGAAGAGGAAGAGGAGGAGGAGGAAGAAGAAGAAGAAGAGGAAGAGGAAGAGGAGGAAGAGGGAGGGGGAGGGGGAAAAGGAAAAGGAAAAGGAAAAGGAAAAGGAAAAGGAAAAGGAAAAGGAAAAGGAAAAGGAAAAGGAAAAGGAAAAGGAAAAGGAAAAGGAAAAGGAAAAGGAAAAGGAAAAGGAAAAGGAAAAGGAAAAGGAAAAGGAAAAGGAAAAGGAAAAGGAAAAGGAAAAGGAAAAGGAAAAAGGCTAGCTCTTTGCCAGCATATCAGAAACACCCAGAAACTGCTGCTCCCTAACGAGCATTGTTTTCCTTATGAACTGTCTTGGAAAATATTTTTCTTGCCTAAACAGCATAACATTTCTGTTCTCACACTTACAAAGAAAGTGCCGACCCAGACTGTGGCCGCAATGAAACACTGTGACCCCATGGTCCAAAATGAGACCCTTCTGAGCTCTCCTGGAACCAAAGCAGGCTGTGACCAGCAACCTCCCTCTGGGTGGGGCATCTCAGAGCCAGCAAACCCTCACGTTTGCTATACCTGGAGGATCTTCAAAAAATGATGAGTCCTGGGCCGATGCTTCACTCATCGAGGCCAGACCGTTTGTCTGTCAGGAGATGCAAAATATCTGAAGTGAGTATTTCACTGACCTCCAAGGGGATTTTTCATAGGTACCTTGCTTGCACTGACTCTTTATGTCTGTGTGCACAAACCTGTGAATATGCTATAGCAAATCTGGGAACATTCTGCTTTCTTACAGGTTTAAGTACCTTGGATATTGAAGTCAGTTAGGCCTGTAAGCAAGCTCATGACTTATGCTTTAACCTTACTTAAATGCTGCTAAGTTATTCTTTTGCTAAATTGTTAAATTCAATATAGCTTGTAAGCTAAGCGCAGCTAAGCGTTGTTATTTTGTTAAGTTGCTAAATTTGACTTCAAAGTCATAGGTTAAGTGCTGTTAAGTGTTATTCGTTTGTTAAAATGTTAAATTATAGGTTAAGTTGGTACAAGTTATGTGTTGTTTCTTTGTTGAATTGTTAGGCTTAAGGTATAAGTTAAGTTAAAGTACTGTTAAGTTTGAGCACTGTTAAGCTTTTAGGCCACATTCCTTTTTATCCTTGTTCTCACTGTGCTTTTGTCACAGGCACCTAAACACATACATACACACACAGACACACACACCCTGGATAGTTCTCAGTTCATTTCTGTTTTGATTGCCTGGATTTTATTTGGTTTTGTTGTTGCTTGTTTTTCCTTAGTGTGCCTTAACTGTCCTATAAGTAGTAGAGTGAATCTTGCCAACTTTGTTGTGCTGTTGCTTAATTTTAAATCTGGTTTTTGCTCATATCCTTGCCAATGATTTTAAGTGATCTCAAACACTTGTTCCTAACACTCCCATTCCGTGCATCCCCTGTGACCTCTCATCTCAAATCTTAGCTACAAGTATTTTCCACCACTACTCTAAATCCCCTCTTTTTTACTTTTTTCCTTTTCAATACCAGGTGTCTTCCCTGAAAGCAGGAAAGCATTATGGAATATCAGTTGTATAAAAGCCAAAAGTTTCTTTCAAGTTATGCCCAATTTTTGCTTGTTTGAGGATGGGGGTGGTTTATGCCCAGGAGCTCATGATTTGAGGATGGATGTAGTTTAATAGAGAGAAAGAGAGCCAGGCACACAGCCAGTTTTAGCCTTCTTTTGAGAGCAGACACCAGTACTTTATGCCAAGTGTTTGGACTAAATATGAACAGGATCAGACTTTTCAACCTAGCAAATTTTAATGAGGTATATTTGCTACCAAATAATAAATACTTGCTGCACCTAATATCTCAGTTGGAAATCATCTACTTTATCAGGTTTTTAAGACTGCCTGGAGAGAATACATTCAAATCATTTGATTGTAAGTAATACAGCACAAAGGAGATTTTAAGGTGTGGGTGGAAGTTAGGCCATTTGTATAGAGGGCCTATGTTTGGTAGGGTTCATGGGCAGCAGTGAGAGTTGTTGATCAACAACCTGACAAAACCAGAAGCATGGGCAGAGGGAGAGTGGTCATGGGGATGAGAAAGACTCGGAGTCCAGCAATGGTGGACTTGTAGGGGAGCAAAAAGTTCTGTAGACCTTTGAAGAGAATGACAAGAGGGCTTAACATGCTGGACTGCTGATTCAGGAGCTGACAGCCATCCTCTGCTGAACAGGGTTGTATTGTACTTTCTCTTCATTTTCAAGCAATGATTGTCAGAGTTCATCCCAGTGCTCTAAAAAATTAAATATTGTTATCTAAACACAGAGGGAGGGAGGGAATTCAGACAGGTTTAGAAATCCATTGTTACAAAACCAACAGAACGGTGCTGGAGAGAGAGCCTAAAGGGGGGATTGTTCCCAACTGTACAAAAGGCTCCACCTGTGTCATCCCATCCCACTTGAGTTCTTTCTCCCCACCTTAAACAGAGCCATTACAGGGCTATACATAATCCCAGTGCCTGCATGAAAGGTTCATTTTGGTAGTGCTGCACCATCATCCTCATGGCTGTTTGGCAGCACAGTGTATCGGTCAGATATATCACAGGAAAGGAGATGATTTGAGGATAATGTATGTAATACATAATACAATTGCAAAGCTGTTGGGGCTTAATTATGACATACAAGCAACCACTGCATCTGCACCACAGCCACCTGGGAACACAGGGAAATGAATTATTTTCCACGTGCATGTCATATTGATGACTCTTTTCTATTGACACTCTTGATACTGGCAGCAAATTAGATTTTTCCCATTCCAGTACATGCTAACTGAAAGGTATTTTCAGGTCTGTGCATATTCACTGACTAAACTACAATCTGGCAGCTTTGAACAAAGGAAGAAGAGGAAAAGAACAAAGTTTTTGGCTTTTTTTAAGTGTTGTCATCTTCCTTGTGCAACAGACTGTTAAATCCTATTAGTAAAGTTTCCCCAGGAGTAGATACAATAATTGAGGAATGTGGCACACTCAATTGCTGTGATGCTTAAACATACAAACATTTTGTTTGAGGACAATGTTTTAACTATTTTTGGATAAAATCAGTGGGAAGAAAAACTGTACCATCCTTGGGGCCTCTGAAGCCACGGAGTCAGATCAAACCCTTTGGCAGAGTTTGGATGCTCTTGTGGTCACAGAGCCTGACCCAACATCAGAGATGTCAGTGAACAGTGTCACCTGACCGGCTTTCAACAAAGCTTCTCCACGTTTGAGTTCCCTCGTTGTTTAACCTACAGAGAGGTGACAAGTCTCTGACACAGGAACACCAGGTAAAGGGAGACTCTCTTTGCACAAAGAATTGTGTTTCTTGTGTTGGTATGTGAGCAAAAAAATCTCTTCTCATTTCTGATTGCTTTTGCAGAATTGACATATGCCTGCCTTTTTTGTGTTTTGGATGCCCTTTTAGTTGTAAACAAGGAATCACACAAGGCAACTCTTTATTCAGCTCTTAACTTGTTTCAACCATGACCTGAGCTCTTCTGCTTTAGTACAAAAAAACTCAATATTTTTTAAAGAAGTGGTTTGGATTTAGCTCCATCTCTAGAAAAAAAAGAAAAAAAGGCAAACAAAAGTGAACCATTTTTAAAAAAGATTTCATACTGACCAATTCAATTCTTCTTCAGCACCAGAAAAGATATGACTCTAAACCAGGTTTTCATTTGTGTTCAAGCTGAAGTCAACTCTCTGTGAATTCCATTTCTCGAAGAAGGGAGATATTCATAAGGATTAAATAAGAGATGGTGCATAAAAATCACTCTAGACGTAAAACTCCACTTCAACCTCATAGTGACATTAACAACTATTCATTGAACTGGGGATATTGAAGCAGCTCTTAGTTTTCCTGAACCTAAAATCTTCCTTGTATAGAAATGAACGCGAAAGGCAACAAAGGATTGAGCATGAATATTTTCCAACACCTATTCACTCAAAAAAGCATAATATCTAATGACATTGTGTTGGAAGAGCTGAACTAAATTGCTTGAAAAGATGAAGTGATGTTTAGTGAGTCAAGGGGTTTTTGGTGGTCTCTCATTTTGTACTAGTTTAGCTCAACCTTGCTTAGTTTAGAGAGCTGCCAAAACTCAGATTAGCAGTGATGTTACTGCTTGATGAGTTCTTCTTTTTCCTTAGACCTTTTGATTTCCTGTAACTGACTGATCATTTCTACCAATGTGGCAAACTTAAAGATTAAATATTTTCCAGTAATGGATATGAAGGGGAAAAAAGGATCAAATACTGATTACTTGCAGATATAAAATAAAAAGTAGTCAGGCAAGGGTCTGAGGAAGAAAAGAGAGCAACTGTTCAGTTGTATTAGAAGAAACTAATATAATTTACCTAAACTGTACTTCATGGAATTATAGAACTGTTTGGGTTGGAAGAGACCTTTAAAGATCATCTCATTCCAACCACCCTGGCATGGGCAGGGAAATCTTTCATTAGATCAAGATGCTTAGAGTCCCATCCATCACTTGCAGAGATGGAACATCCACAACTTCTCTGGGCAACCTGTGCCAGTGTCTCACCCACCTGATGGTTACAAAGTCTATTAAATGGCACCTCTTTCAATATGTTTAAAATATCATAGAATCATATGGTATAATCTGAGTTAGAAGTGACCCATAACAATCATTGAGTCCAACTCCTGGCACTGTACAGAACACCCCAAGAATCCCACCCTGTGCCTGAGGGCGTTGTTCAAATGCTCTTCCAGCTCTGTCAGGCTTGGTGTTGTGACCATTTACTGGGGCTCAATCACCCTCTGAGAGAAGAATTTTTTTCTGATATTCAACCTAAACCTCTCCTGACACATTTTCAGGCCAGTGAGTGTCTGCCCCTCTGCAAAGTTATACTTAGCTTCTGTAGTGTATAGCTATAATCAACACTTGCAGATACTGTTTTCCTATGCATGCTTCCATTAGTGTATTTCTCGGTCAATGTTTTCATGGATGACACCTTTCAGTATTTTACAGACACCATTAGTGTGTTTGAACCTCACTGCACATTCCGAGTTCTCTTCACAAAGGATGTTACTGTTGGCTGTAATTAGTAAATTTTGTTTAGTCTTCCAGAAGATCCACCTGCCTGGATATCTATGTAGCAGTGGGCAGACCACCGAGAATCCACTGGTGGTCTGACCATTCATAGCGCTGCTTTGTGCCTGTCCCTCCCCTGTTCACCCAGGACTGGCCAGGTGTCACTGGTCAGTCATTTGCCTATTGGCTCGTCTCTCGCCTTGCCCTCCCCTGACAGGGCATAAGAGATTCGGGCAAGAGACGAGCTGGACCACTCTTGCCAGGTTCACCATCTCACAGCTTGTTCTATGCATGATCCTTTTCCCTCTGTGAGGGAAAATAAAGAACGCTGATATATACGCAACTGGTCCGTCTGTCTTTACCAGCAAACAGCTGCCACCGTTCCGCCCTGGACCGGAGCTCCTGGCATAAGGAGCTACTGAGCACTGGACTTGGTGGTCCAGAGGAGTCCAGAGACGAAACAGCAAAGATACAACTGGCGCCAAACAGCAAAGATACATATCTATACCCAAAACACACCAGCACCTCTGAAGACAGGCATGTACAGGAAAGACCCATCACAAGGCAAGTGAATATGTAATATCTCCATTATATATTTCTTTTATGAATGATAGAAAGTGCTCAAGGGGCAAAGTTTGAGAAGAATCGCAAGCACAAAATGAGTTTCTGAGGAAATGTTTGTCTCCAAAGAAAAAGAAGATCAAGACCTCAATCAATGAAAGCAGTTTGGAATACTACAGCCTTGCTGAGGGTTTTCATTACAGCTTGGGGAGCTGAGCAAGTGTGCTGAAACAGAGTGAATCTCTCCAAGGTGAATAAATATATGCACAGTCATAGAAGGACACCTTCATTTCATACATTGCTACTGTGCAAATTATGACTTCCATCAGTACATATATCCTCTAATTTTACTCTAACAGCTGTCTGGGTTTGAGGGCTTGCAAGAACTGAGCTAGCCAGAGAAAGTTTTCCAAAGAGATCTGCAAAAATAGAAACGGAGATGAATCCTTCACCCCATATCAGACCAAGAGATGTCGGAGGTGTGCTCCTCAACTGCGAGTGTAGGCTGGGCCCCAATGAGACATTATTAGCCAGGACAACTGAATCCCTCTGAATGTTGTGACAGCCCCTTTGTTTAAACAGGTATCATTCAAATGTGTCTTTGTAAAGTACTCAGCATAGCCTGGAGATGTTGTTTGTTTTCTCTGTATGCCTCAGTTAAGTTGTGGTACTAGAAGACAGTGATAGTGAGAAAGAAAAATATCTGCATTTTCACCTGTCTGACAGCCCTCAGGAGTTTCTGATCATTGCAACAGATCATATTCTGGTGATTTTTTAACACTGGTAAATGCTGATCAAGGACATGCTTCAGACAGTGAATGTCTTTTAAATTAAGGCAGATTTGAAACGTTCTCTAGAGCTGATAGGTTAGGGCTTTTTATTTTAAAAGTACTATATGCTTCATTGCAGCCCTTCAATAACACATACACAAATAAATCAGGCAAATCAATCCCTAATGTGCTGGAATTATGCCAGTAATTAATCTGTTTAACTACTGGGACTGAAAGAACAGATGGGAAAATGCATCCCTTTTCACCTGAAGTAGCAGCGTTGTATTTGAGTTCACAAGGCTCTAACGGCTCTGTAAATAATATTTTGTAATTTAGTCATGACAGCTGTAATTCTAGTCTCTGTACCTGACCTCTTCCATAACATGGGATGATTCATTGTGCTTAAGTCCTTTTGATACCTGTATTCAAAAAAAGAGAAAAGCAAAGGGAGACAGGAGAAGAAGAGGCAGCTGTGACTCTTTAACCTGGAGAAGAGAAGGCTTCTTATTAATGTATATAAACACCTGAAGGAAGGGTGCAAATAAAGGATTTAGCCAGGCTTTTTTCAATGGTGCCCAGTGTCAGACCCAGGGGCAATGGACACAAATTGAAACACAGGAGGCTCTCTCTGAACATAAGAATACACAGCTTTACTGTGTGTCGTGGGTTTACCGTGAAGGCAACCGAGCACTGGCACAAGATGTCCAAGCAGACTGTGGAGTCTCCATCCTTGGAGATATTAAAAAGTTGATTGGACATCTCCTATTCTGGGCAACATGATCCTGGGGGCTCTGTTAGAGCTGTGGAGTTGTTGGACCACATGATAGTCAAATGTCCCTTCCAACATCAGTGATTCTGTGAGAAAAGAGAAAGGGAAAAGGGAGAAAAAAAGAGAGGGAGGGAGGGAGGCAGGAAGGAAGGCAGGAAGGCAGGAAGGCAGGCAGGAAGGCAGGAAAGCAAGAAAGAAGGCAGGAAGGAAGGCAGGCAGGAAGGCAGGCAGGCAGGCAGGGAGGCAGGAAGGAAGGAAGGAAGGAAGGAAGGAGGGAGGGAGGGAGAGAGGG
>VZTJ01001537.1:259334-293513 GCA_013397795.1 Orthonyx spaldingii | reverse complement strand
TGTTCAAATGCATTACAACAGCTGTGAGCTTGGCACAGCTTTTCAGGTTTGCTATAAGGTACCAAACAGCTCTGTCTGATTACTTTTAGTCGTTCCAGCACAACTTTTTGAATCAGAAGAATTTAGCGTTTCTATGGCAGAAAATGATAAATTCCACTTGGACAAAGCTTGCATGCAAGGAAGTCAGAGCCTGAGAGGAACCTCAATGTAATTTTCCCCTTGTGCATTCTCTGAGTTTCATGGGTTTGTTTTCTTCAATGAGAAAATACTGATACTTCAATAGATAGAAGTTTTAGCACAGCAGAACAAAATATTCACACCTTTAGTGAAACATGCTCATGTAGCCTGTGGCTCGCTTTGGGTGCTCATCTCACTGGTGATTCCTGCCCTAATCTTGTCACACGCCATTTCTCTGGGTGATTGCAGCCTCTTTTCCAAGGGAAATGAAAAAGTCTCCTTGAGACGTGCAACAAAATCCCCACAGCTAAATAGGAAAAGACTTTCACGGCTGCTTTGTGGCTGCTTTCCAGGCTTTCCTTCAGCTGCGCTGGTTGCACTGCAAACAAGAGCTGCTCTTTGCTGAAGCTGCTCCTGCTTCCCACCCTCCCATATCCAGCCTCTCCGTGGTGTGTATTTATTTTCCTGCTGCCGACGTGTGGATACCGGGAAGGCAGAGCTGGTGCTGGGCTTCATCCCCCAGCCCACCGAGCGAACGAGCAGCTTGGCTTCCCTCCCATCCCATCCCATCCCCTCTGCCGATGCCAAACCCGGCCCTTGTGACAGGGAAAGGTAAAGCCGACGGCTCTTCTCGTGCTGCTTTAGTCACCGCGGCAGAAGGCATTTCCGTCTGCCCATGCCTACTGGGAACAGCTGCAGGGACACACTGGCAGCATCCTGTTGTTCGGAATGAGAACTGCCCCACAAGTGCTTTCCCATGTTACCTCACCCCTTTGCTATCCACGGTGTCCGTCTGTCCTGGCTGCCTGGGAGGAGCAGGACACACAGACGGGGCTCAGCCCCGCTCACCTCTGCTCCTCCAGGCTGACAAATCACCCTGTTTTACAGGAGGTTTTATAGGAGGTTTGGAGAGGATGCCCGGCTCTTGCATAGGTGAATGTAGGAATCGTGCTCTCCCATCTCCCCCACCGAAGGTAACTCACTCTCCTGTAGCAGCCCCTGCCTCACTGTGTAGCCCCCAAACTTCCCTAACCCACAAACTCAATTAATAATGAGGTGTTTAAATGCACTAACACACTCCTAACTGCAGCAGGGCTGTTGCTAATAGAAACAGATGCTCCATTTCTGTAGAGGCAGTTTACTCAGCAATTGCTGCCAACAAGGGGCCCCATCCTGCATGGTGCTGTTGCTCAAGGGGAGCAGAGAACCACGTACAAGGTGCTGAGCATCTTCCCATAAACACCTTCTTGAAAACAAGCAGTGTCTGTGGCTGTTTGGAAAGCAGATTTTGATTTCTCTATAGTGTGAAGTAGTTACAGGAGGAAGGAAAACATTCCCCCATCGACAGGACGTCTGAACAAATGCTCTGAAATTAGTCATTAGTTTAGAGCACATAAGCAATGCCTCACCTCTGATCTCACATTTGATATTGTTGTGACTCTCTGCTGCTGTTGGCCATTAGCTTTAACATTAAAGACTAAAATCCCCATAGAAGTTAAACACCTTTAAGGAATTTATCAAAGAGTTTATCAAATAGCATGTGGGCCACACAGCTCAGGCTCTGTCTGTGTCTATGCTCATCTGGGAATCTCAAGGCATCCCTGAGGGTTTTCTGCAGCAGTGGAAAATGATGGAAAAGTTACTCAGTTGTGACAGCAATCCATGCACAGCATGGGATTCCCTGGGCATGAAGGTCCCAGGGAGTTCAGGAATGAGAATGAGCAGGTGGAAGTTGGAAGGCATGAAATATCCTGCCATGTTGGGGTTGTGGGCCCTGGAAATCTGCACCTGGTTACAGGATCGCCAGACTCCAACCACCCAGCCCCTCACTCTCTCAGGGCATCTTGTGCCCAGCTCCAGGGGCAGGCAGCTGTCCAGGCTGCAGCCTGTGCCCTCCGAGTCACGCAACGCACAATCCCATGCCCGTCCCATCAATGAGAACATTCCCCTCTGGGTTAGCTCCACTGTCCAGAGGCTGCCGAGGTCGAGCCTCGATTTCCAAATTCCTTGCCTTTCTCTCCCAGCCAGCAGCAGGCACAAAGTTACAGGTGCCTGAGACACCTTCCGAAAAGCACAAGAGAGACGGAGCCCTTGATGAGGAGATGTTGCTCTCTCACTGCTCACCAGTGCTGCACCTGCTTCTTTCCCTCCCATCATGGTCTAAGGGACACACATCCAGGTAAGCTCTTAACAACTGTTCTCAAATCCTATTTCATTTTGAAGGCTGCAGGTCCTACTTACAACCACTTGGATGGTGAAAAGCCCTCCTAAATTTCCAGTAACACCAGATCAATTAAAACAAAAATTTCCCTCTGCCTACAGACTTTGCACTCTCTGCATATGGTCTACTCTTGATGACAGTCAACAGATTATTGGTCAACATAAAATCCAGAATGAAAATATCAGCATTTAATCTGATTTCAGTGGTAGATTCTCCTGTTTTCTATAGGCGTAGCATCAAGCAATAAGAAAAACTGTGATTTTAGGGAGTTGCTTTTATATTTTTTTTGTCTACAGAGATGGTGTGAATCTCTATTACATTTTTCTCCTTCTGCCCTCAGATCTGCCTCATGCTTCCCATAAAAGAGCAGTTCTTCGTTCTGCTGGGAGCTAAACAGAGAGCAGAAACCACAGCTAAGTGCAGGCTTGCCTCTCCTGTAGCCCCAGGAGGGGACACAAGGTCCCTGCAGGACAAGAAGCCACCACAAAAGCTCATCTGCTCAGTGGAGGAAGCCTCTGAGGGATGTGGGTTTGGGGTTGGAGCACTCCCCTGACACCCCCTGCACACACAGATGTTTTATGAACATGTTTTATGGAGGTGCCAGGGGTTTCTACTCCACTCCCAGAGGAAAGATGTGCTTACCTGGTATCTGCTGCCAGACAACTGCAGCAGGACAAGAGCAGCACATGCTGGCCCTGGTCACTGTGTGTGTGCTCAGCATGGAGAGGATGTTGGCCAGGCAGAATTCTCCAAGACTTTCCTGCACCTGGCTGCCTCCTATGTGGGCTGGCAAGAGATGTGGGAAAAGATCTGACCTGTGAAATCTGCACCTGCAGTCCCTCTGGGTGAGGGGATGGGCAGGCACAGGGGCCATGGGATGCCTGAGTACAACCAGAGCTGGAGGAGACCTCCAGGGTCCTCTCATCCACCTCCACCTCAGAGAGCAATGACCACACCAACATCGTGCCTGGCAAATGCTTCCCTACCCTGCCCTTGGAGACCCCAGGGACAACGTCTCCAGATCCACCTCCCCAGCTTCACATCTGTGCTGTCACCCCCACCAGTCACTCAGGCGTCTTCTGCCACCCTCCCTCCCAATCAATCACATTTTGTCTGTCTTCTTTGGTTTTGTTCTGCTTCTTTTTCTGTTCCCTGCCTGCCTGTTCTTTCTCTAATTTCTGACATCGATTTCAACACCTTTTGTTCCTCCTCATCCTTGTCCTCCTTTCCCAGATCCTCTTCGTGCCTGTCTCAAGCACAGCCCAGGCTGTGCAAAGTAATCAGCTCTGAAAACTTTCCAAACTGTATTTTCCTTCTTGGAAGGAATCTCAAAACCAAATAATAGATGTTTGTTTTAATTAATGATAGACCACAGCCTAGCATTAAAATCACCTTCTGCTGACAGAATGCACTTAACTGACTCCTGATTTGCTCAGTCAATGGGGCTGCTGGATTCTTTCATTAATTCCAGCCGAGAAAAGTGTCCCACAGCAGACTTGGCTCTGCACATAAACAGCACTGTAATTACAGAGCACATCTGTAGTTAAGGTTAAGGCTGTCTGCTTCTGCAACCTGTGATTTTCCAGGCTTCTAACCTGGCAATGACGGGACCTGCTGAACCAAAACTTGTGCACTTTGCTCCTTGGTGAGTGTCTCATTGCAGTAGCACTCCAGAGATGCAGGAATGCACTTTTAAGCCATATAAATTGATAATTGAGAACCCTTCCCACCTTTCACATTAGTCTTCCCATTAGATAACAGCAGTGAATCACGGAGTTCAAGCCCTCAGTCCTGTGAGTCCTGGGCAGCCACATCCCCGGGACTGAAAGAAACCCTTTCTCTGTGTTGGGTAGAGAGAATGTCTGTGTCAGGGTCTGTCTCAGACTCCTTCCATGGACAAAAATCAATTATGACTCAACTGAAGTTTCTCTGACTCTCTAGGGCAGAAGAATTCACTTGTTTAACATTTGCAAGCATCTTCCCTCAATACCAGCACTTCATAGAATTGTAGAATCACAGAGTGGTTTTGGTTGGAAGGAACCTTAAAGATGATCTTGTTCTAAAACCCCCTGCCATGGACAGGGACACCTTCCACTCTCCCAGGTTGCTCCAAGCCCCATCCAATCAGGCCTTGAACACTTCCAGAGATGTGGCGGCCGCAGCTTCTCTGGGCACCCTGTGCCAGGGCCTCACTATCTTCACAAGCAAGAATTTCTTCCTCATATGCAATCTAAACCTATTCCCTTTCTGTGTGAAGCCACTCCCCATTGTCCTATCACTAGATGCCCTTATAAATTCCTTGGTTTCCCTAGGAAGGTTTTTTCATTGTTTGGAAGGGGATTTTTTGAGGTAAATATGTAAATAATATTTTACACTGAGAATTGAGTTAATGCTTCCCCCTCTGCCTGGATAAACACACTAATGTGAGTTGCCAGTGCCGGGTAGGTACCTGCAGTGCCTCACTTTTGCCGTCCCCATGTCAGGTACCCACTGGTGACCTCTGTCATCTCCACATCCTCTGAGCAGTGGGTGGGTGTCTAGGGGAGGTGCTGAGCAGTTGTTGCTGCCAGTTCCTGGTGTTCCTCAGGAAATACCCATCCAGCCCTTTGTGCTTGTCCCTGAGGGGATGGGGAAAGAGCATTCATTGACTGAATCGGATCCAAGAGGAGACCCAGCCCCGAGCTGGGAAAAGCAGACAGACTTGCTTCCCTGCAAGGCACCATGTGCTGCAGCTGCCAAAATCCCCGAGGGGAGGTGACGCCTGGAGATTCGTCTTCGAGGCTGGCAGAGCCCGTACCTGAGGCTGTGCTGTGTTATGGTAATGAGGCCAAACCCTTCGGGCAAAGGGGGCTGGGCTGTTCCTTGCAGCCACCGCAGGGATGAGCAGGAAACAGCCGGGCTGTGTCACTGAACCTGCCCCGTGCTACCCCAGGTGTCCTCCTGGCTGAAACACCTCCAATGACATCCCTCGAAACGGTTTTTCCAGACAGTGTTTGCAAAATACCCACTCACAAAACAGGCGGTGCTGCTTTTGGCAGCACTGCTGCAAGCTCGCATCATGCTCCATCAAACCTGCTCACAGGCAGAAAAATTTCTAACCTGTCTGCTAAAGTGTTGAAGACAGACTTAAACAAATACCCCTCCCCTCCCCCCAAGTTTGTTTAAATTACACGCTTGTTACATCCCGGTTTTATGTTAATATTTCTCCTTTTTTAAGACAAAAAGCCTGGATCTGAGACATCAGCCAGCCTTCTGCTGGCTGACACATCCCTAATGAGGCTACAGAAGAAGAATAAGCGTCTTTAGGAGAAAAATTAATTTTAAGCAGATGCAGGTTTTTTACTGTGAGCTATTCTCAAAAACAAGTGCCAAGTTTCTATGAAAAATTAAACCTTTAAACCAAACACCAGTCAGGTCCCAGCCACTTGCTGGGGAAACCATGGCTCTCAAGCATCAAGAGAGAAAAGTTTGCAGCCGCTCTGCCACACGCCCCCAGGCAAGGAGGAGGATTTCCAGGGCTGTGTTTGCAGCTCGCCTTTCCCCCAGCCAGGCACCAGGTAACGTTTGGGAGCCAACACCTGTCAAGCTGAAAGCTCTGCTGCTGACAAGCTGCTCGGAAAAGGTCAGTTCGTTATTAATGAAGCCATACCCAGCAGCAGCACCGGGAGAACGCAAATGACAGACAGGGCTGGGAAACAGCGACCACTGCATCTGTCAGCAACAGCCCTGATTTTTCATTTGCCCCATGCTCCAGCGAAGAGAATCAGAATAAATCAGGGAGTCAGGGTAGGAAGTCATCTGTCCATGTTTCTTCTGTTCCACATCAAACCAGAACCATATTTGAGGCTTTCTAGGAAAAGGTTCAGACAGGGATCACAGTGCCACTGAGCTTCCACCCTGCCCTGGAAACCGGGACACACACCCAGGGCTGTGCCTTCCCCTTCCCACACTGGTGTCTCTGATGTCTGATTTCAGTCACTTCTTGTCCATGGCTTGTCAGGAAGAAAGCATCTCCTCGTTTCTTGTGAGCCAGAGGAAATCCTCTTAGAAGCAAATGCTGTGATGACACATTCCTGAAATGTCCCACAGGGATAGTGCTGTGTGTCACCTTGCAGCAGGTGCAGCTGTGATGGCTGCCCATGGCTCTGATGGACCTGTGAAGATCTTCGCTGGATCAAACTTCACTCCATGAATTATCTTTCTCCGGATAGACATATCTATATACATATATATACACATATGTATGTGTGTGGATATATAAATACATATACACATAGATTCACACGTTATACAAATTGTATAAAACAATGGATAGCATTGGACATGAGGATGGGTTACTGAATACCTGGAATAATCAAACAAGGCAACAATGTTGGGTTTTTTTCCCTACAGCAGAAGGGTATTTGACAAAATTACACTTTAAACTTTATTTATAGGATAACCTTGTCACCAAAACCTCTTGCAGTGGAAATAAATTAGGGCTCATCCATCAAGAGCAAATGCTGCTGTTCCAGTCTGCTCTGGTGCAGTTTCATGCCAGACTAGGCAACTTCCCAGGATTTCACCAGGCACCTGGAGCTGATCCTATCTCGGCTGCCTTCGGCCATGCTCAGCTGTGTGGTTAATCACCCTTTCTGCACGAGCACTCCAGATGAAGTCAGCACCACATTAAGGTGATCTGGAGCTGCTTGATTCAGATAATCAAAGTCACATCCCCAGGGCTTGTCTCCACTGAGAAACCAATGCAAAACAGCCAGGATGGGAATTACCAGGATGAGAACCATTATAAGAGTTTGCCTGAAGTCCTCCTTCTCCCCCCTAAAATTAACATCTCCCAGTTCAGCCTAACCCAGTTCCCACAGTGACCCCAAGGTAATTTCAGAGTGGAGGGAAGGTGTGGTGATGGAAATGAGTAGAAAAAGGTGCAATGCAGCAGGATCGGCTCTGAATGTCTCCTTCAGACATTCCAGATGGGTCTTTGGACATCTTTCCCTTTGGAGGTAGGAGAGTCATCTTCCTTCACTTCCTACCCCCTCTCTTATTTTAAGTAAGGAATCACGTTTTACTTTTCCCTCTTTCCCTCTTATGAAGCTGGAAACACAGATTGAGTTTTTCAAGTCCTTCAAAGTTCCAGGTTTCTGCAATATCAGCAGCAAATAACCTCTGCTGCTATGAAATGTTATTTTATCATTGCTAAGTGTCATTTGTCAGAGAAGAATGACACTTCTGATTTCTTAAAATGTTCCCCATGTGAGAGACCTTGGTTTTCCCCTAATTACCAAATTCCTTCCTGATATTCATGAATAAAGGACATATTACACTCTGGAATTTCAGGATTAAGTGGAGGTCACATCCAGCATGGCTGTGAACCTCCTGAACCATGGAAGAGGTGAGAAGATTGCGGGCAGTGTTGGATCATTTTTGTCAGAGAAAGATGATTTTATAGACTTTTATAACAGAACACAAGACCTTGGAAATTATTTTTGTGTGAGAAAATGACAGGGAAAAGCAAAGCAGCAAACCAAAGTGCCCCAGAGCTGATGGTTCGTCCCCAGGGCGGCGTGCACAGTGTCCTTCAGCTGACAGCAGTTTCATTAGCAGCCAGGCTTGCTGCATTTGCTCCAAGGTGTCTAAAACACACCAGACTGACAGCCCTTCCCTTGTTTTATTGGGCCTGTTAGCGAGAGGAGCAGGGAATCAATTAGCAGACAGGCTAATCAAGCTGTATGCAACAGTGTGGACAAACGTCCCAAAGCGACTCTCGGCCTGCTGTGGATGCTGGACCAGCAACCCATCACCCTGAGGCTGCAGGAGCTTTCAGGGAGAAGTCAGAGACAAACAAGGACAAATTGGGGCAAATTGTGTGATGTGCTGGTCCATCGTGCAGACAGATCCATTAAATTCAGTCTATCCCACACAGGAGGGATTTGCTGTGGGGCAGCTCTACCCAGAGCCAGCTGCCAGGACTCACATTCCCTCTCCACCCCGTCTTCATGATTTTTGTAAAGTTCTTCCCATCCTCATATTTTTTAAGGTTCTTCCCTGGTGTGAAAAACCTATTTGGACTTGGGAGAGAGAGTTTTCTAGTTCAATCCTATCAGTAAAGCACCTTTTATAAGCAGCAAATTACTATCCAGCAGAAAAATATGAAAACTCAGGAAGAAACAGAAGGAAATCCAGGAAAATAATCACCCACTTGGCCAGACTGAAAGCAGCAGATTACTTTGCAAGCTTGTCCAGACCATGTGCAAGTATCCAAGATTTTTCCCTTTTAACTGTAAGGTAATCAATACCTACCCACTTGTGAACTTTAGTGAAAATAATGAACTGGCACATATTTATAGCAAAAGTCATGGCACATTAGGTATTCCAAAGGACTTATGTAAGTGTCACTTTCTTTAATACAGCTTTAGAGAAAATGCCTTAAGAAGCTTTATCAGCATAAAACATATTTTGAATTTAATGGAAATTAGTAATGGGCATGGCAAAGTCAAAGCCATCTAAGTGGGATGACTTAGCCCTGTTGGACAGCATTTTTCACTAACTAGAATAGTTAATCTGCCAGCTGGGAGAGGAAAATTCTCTTCTATTGTCAAATGCAGTGAAACAAAGGAAGAGATTTCTGCAGTTGATGGGGACTTGTGGAAATGAATGGAATATGGTAAGTTCGATAGAATAAGGTGCATTCTTCAAAATAAATCCAATTAATCCTAAATTGAAGAAACTGAGTCAGAGCAATGTCCCCGTGACTGAACGAAGCACTGGGGTTTAGTCTGGCCTCAGCCTCTGTCTCCTGAGCAAGTATGTTCTTCTGGCCAGGCCCAAGGGTGCTGGTATGAATTTCCCAGTGAAGTCCTTTGCTCTGAAATATTTGCACCTTTTTCTCACCCATTCAGTGGTTGACTCCAGCACACATTTTAACATACAAACGGCAGAGCCTAAGGCTGTCCTTGCAGGAGTTTGTAGCAGAGTCCAGGGCAGCCTTGTTCCGTGCTCTTACACATTCCTGAATTTGTTCAATTAAATGCATGAATTAAACATACATTTACATATGGAGAAGCCTGACAAGGCTTTGTGGAGTTTAATTTATACCCTGAAATTTGTTGAGCTTTATCTCTTACCCTGCCATTCTTGCAAAGAACACCAAACCCCACTTGCCACAGCAGATGAACTTAGAAGAAAACTCCTCTCTCTTGGGTCTTAGGATAATTTTGTCATTTGGGGTAGTTAAGGATACCTCAGGCTTGGGATGCATCCTTCTGTAGCTACAAGCCATCTGCTGGCAATCATTCCTTCACAAATTCACTTCCCTGGTATCATGAAATATGTTCCTATTAATTGGAAATTATTCTCCCTGCCAAAAAAAAAACCCAAACAATTTTTGCTGAAAACCAAGAACATGCCTTCAGACCCACTCCTACCAAGAGTAAATCAAGTCTCTTATTTATCCTAAATTCAGCCAGCCTGTGTGTAGCGGTCACCCAGCCGGTGGTGGAGCTGCCAGCTGGGTCACCCGTGGCATTCGAGGCTGCAGCTCAACCTGCCTTTTCAGTGGGGGTTTCAGATTGGGTAGATGACACCTCTTGGGACAGTGAGCTCTGAGAGGTAGGCAAGTTGAGGCAGTCTCCTGCCGTGGGCTGCTGTCCAGCTAGGTACCGCCCCCTCCCCTCTCTCCTCGTAGATGGTTTAGATGTTCATATAGTTGGTTTATTATTCATACCAAACTGGAATGTTCTGAAGTTCTGTTCTTCCCATTGGCTTATTTACATATGTCCCTCCTACGTCTGCTGCTTATTGGATACTGTCATCTCCCGTCATGTACCCCATTTGTCCTGTCCCTTGTTCCTCCCCTTTTCCCCCCCCCTTAAAAACCTGGTGCAACAGTTGTTTTATCACTCGTCTCGTCTTGTCGCTCCCGTCCCTGCGGTGAGCCCCTGCCCCCCCCGGGGCAGGGAATAAACTCTTGGATTTACACCACGGGCGAGTCCTCCTAATCCTTTTGTTGTCTCTGCGTCGCATCCTCACCATCTGCTGCTGCTAGCCCCAGCCTGGGCTTTGAACAGCCTCGGAGCTGCCGCGCGAAATATAAAGGCACAGCCTTGTCGCTGCACACGCTCTTGCGACACGCGAGATCCGGGCACATGAGGACATTGCAGGCCTTTGGCCAGCCGGGCGGCCAAGCGGCCAGCGACACCTGTGGATACTGCTGGGCTGGGCTGGCTACAGCCTCCTCCTGGCCAATCCTTCTTGCTGACTCCTGCTCTTCCCCTATACTCAGGCTGCCCTGGTGCTATAAAGACTTCCTGGAGCTGTTTGAAAAGAGATCATTTTGGATTACATGACTTTGCTTTAATTCTTCTCTTTTCTGGCGCTATCACTTGCTGAACTTTTTGGGTTCTTCATTAGAAGTAGCAACCATGTCAAAGCAAGAGTGGTTACCAAGGATTGTCAGGTTCCAAATGAAAGCCCAAATCCCATAGGAATTAGAATAGTGAAGACTTGTAACCTACTAAAATCTAAGATCAAATGAAATCTCCAGCATCCCTATGCCACTAAAATGAATCCTTTCCCTTCAACTGAAACTGCTATACCTCCAAGGTTTTCTTACGAAAAAAGAAACTGTAATTTCTACTTTATACATTATTTGCTTTTGTTATAAAACTCTGAACTCTGAGAAACACACTGTCCACCTGTCACTGTCTTCCAGAACCTCCAGCACTGAACTGACAGTGCAACTTTACATAGAAATACTCCTTACTCTCCACCATGAACTCCTTGGGGCAAGAAATGAATTTTTTCCCTCTTTCTATGTGTTGTGCCTGACACAGCAGGGGCCAGATTCACATTAAGCAGCACATAATAGGATTTACAGCATAATGAGTGATAACAAGCAGAGTGGTAAATGATGTCATTTAGTGGATACTATCCCTGTGGTTCCCTGTTGGCAGTTTTTTATTGAACAGACTTGTCTTCCCAGTTTCTTACTGATCTAAAAGTTTGTCTCTATCATTATGCCTGTCTGGGTCTCTATTTAATGCTTTCCTGCTGCAGCTCCTCTTTTCCTGTCCCTCTTTCTCAGCCTGCTTCAGGGAGCTGGAGTCTCTGTTCCTGTGCATTTTTTTCTTTTCCTTTCTTTTCCTGTTTTATTTCCCAGCTTGGTAAGCAATGTGGACAGTCAAGTGCTTCTGAAGGCCAAAATGGGACTGCTACCACAGAGACACAGATTTACCCCTAAACCAGAGGTGATCCTCACAATCACACACTTCAGAACACGCAGCAGGGGCTAATACAAGGCTGCTTGGTATATTCCTATTAATCATCTTGCCTTCACCCCATTTGCCACCTCTTTGCTTTGGTCTGGCTCACCCAGCTCTCAGTTTTACAGCACTCAGTGCAGAAGAGCAAATTGAATCCAATCTCTCAGCACAATCTCCAGCATCTGCTGTTCCATATTGGGATCCCAGCAGAGGCTGCTCAGTCCCAGCCTCATCTCTCGTGTTTGTACCACAGCTCCCATCAGACCAAATGAAGAACACATTTGTTAATTTATACCTGAACTTGGAAGTTTCACATGCATTGTTAGAAATAATCAAAATAGCTGTGCTCTGTGTGGAAACACCTTTTGACTATGTCTTCTCATTATTTGCAGGGCAGCAAAGCCAGGAGTCCCAGCTCACCCTGGGAGCTCATCTCTGAGGTCAGAAGCAGGTGAGAGATGTAGGTGAATAAATGAAGGGATGGAAAAGCAAAACAGGGAAAGATAGGCAAAATTCCATGGTTTATACCATGTGTTCCTTTGAATAGCACTTATACAATTATGGTTTTCATTACTGACATTTTTTTTAAAAGCTGTTGACATTTAAACAGAAGTAAATAATCAGAGCAATGTGTTTACCTCCATCAGTCTGACTGTTTTTTATAACAGAATTTCTCAACAGTTCGTAAATTTTAAAGAAGATGCTTTTAAAATCATAACCACAATGTTTGATTTATCACAGATACTGAGGTCACGGTGAATTCTGGCACAACAGCCTGTGCAGGAGACCAGGGCAGGAGGAGGCAGGACAGGGGTCCTGCAGGCAGTTCCAAGCACTGTCTAATGAAGAGGGTGAAGTCCCAGCAGCCCCAAACTGCCCTTTGATACCACACCCAGCTGTTTCCTGAGTTTTGTTCATGTGTTTCCCCCTGAGGAATCCCTTGTCCTGCATGGCCTCTGTCTGCATTGGCCATTCACGGATTTCAGCAGGTAGTGGTGCACAGCAGATCTCAAAACGAGACACAATTGTCCTTTTTGTTCCAAAATCAACCCAGTGAAACGATGAGCCTGGGTAAACTAATGGAAAACCTCTCATTCACCAGCCCAATCCCACTTCTGCTTTCTTGTGGAGGATGGTACCTCAGGCATTCACTTATTTGACATTCATTAGTTTTTCTGGAGCCCAGCTGTGTTGGCTCTACCCCTCATTTCTTTTCTTCACAGTGCAAATAATTTCAATGCCTGCATAGCTCCGAAACAAAGCAGCCATTTCTTCCTGTACTGCTCAGTCTGGTCCTTCTGCTGGAGATAATTCATGTGCCTACTGTTCTCATCCATCCCTGGAAAGGGGGAGGGCTGGGCCACGTTTAATAAAAAATATCTTATACTGTTTACTGACCAAAGAGTTGTTTGACAGATGCTCCATTCTTAGCCACGCTTAAATTATTCCCTAAGCAAACAATACAAACTGCACACTTCATCTTACCCAACACAAAAATAAACAGAACACACAAAATATATGGTTCTGGCTTAAGTTCCCATATAAAGAACACTGATTTCTTCTTTGCTTAAATATTTTCTGCATAATGTTTGCTTGGTAATGTGTTCTTTCACTGGCTACAACAAATTAAATGTCAAAACCTGTTTATTTTATGAATTTTTAAGACTAATAGTGAGTCTCCTATTTCAGCTTAAATAATGTTGTTGATGAGATACCTCTTGATGGATGGTATAAATAAAGTCAGATACAGAGATTTAAAAAAAAACACAAGAGCTAGGTTTTTCCCCCCATTTTTCTTAGTTTACCGAAAAGGCAAGTGAATAAAGAAAAGAGCTCTATTTCCCCTAACACTTCTCAAGTGTTTGGGTCATTTGCAGCGGTAAGAAAAGACACTGCCTGCAAGATTACTGCAGGTCTGCTTTGCTGCTTTTGGGTCCTTCCTACCACATCCCACTGTGTCCTGTCTCGGATGCAGCCGAGAGACCAGAGGGGATGGGGTGAGGCTGGAGCTGGGGTGTCCCAGGGCTCTGGGACCAGCCCCCTCTATCCCCCAGGATGGCTCTGAGGGCCCCTGGGAAACCCGACTGGCTGGGGCCACTGCACTGAGGCCAGTCCAAAGCACAGAGCACCCTTTCCTCCCAGCCAGGGCCATACCTGGATGGTGCTGCCCATCCCCGGACACACCAACACAGCCTGGCCCTCAGCCCAGCCTGGGCCATTCCTGCAGAGCTGGACAGACACTGCCAGAAAGATGGATAAAAATCACTTTTCACCTTGACCTTTGAAATATGGAGCTATGTCAGACATACCAGACACCACATCTCATCTGGAGCGAAAGTGTCCAAGGAAGGATCTGACCCATCACCCATCATGGCCCTTCATCCTGTGCCAGCTCACTCTGGGCTCTCCAGGGCTGCCACGTAGCTTGGAATAAGATCCTGGTGAGAGTCTTCACATGCACTCAGTATAAATATTTCCCATAATTAAATAATTTGCTCACAAGCTGTAAATGGATTAAGCATGGCAAAGACCTTTAGTATCTCTAAAGCCACCTTATGTTAATTCACAAACAAATTATGCCAATTTATTTCACAGGAGAAGGCAGAGGGAGTAAGAATCAATTTAGAAATATCCTGGCACTGCAGGCAGCTTCCTATCATTTTCACTGCAAAAGCAGATGTTGGGCTGTTCTCTTGCTTTCTTGAAGCTAAAAACCAAAGCAATGTGTAACACAGGCCTCCAAAGCCCAGAGCTGCCATCCACCTGCTGCCAGCAGCTCCTGCCAGTTGCCATGTGCTTGGAGCCCACCCAGGATAAATTTTGGCATTAAGGCTTTTGTAACAGGGTCAGGGACGCGCTCCTGCCTTGCTTTCGCTACTGACAGACTTGAAATTGTCAGCAGCAAGGAGTGGAGGGGTTGACAGGGCCCAGTGTAAGTCATGCTGCAGCAGGGCTTCACCTGGGGAGATGTCAGCACTGGCTTTTTGTATCTGTCTCACCATGTCACTTCCCACCAAATATATTTAATGAGAAGTCAAACAAAAGAATAAAACACCAGGGAACTAATGGGTTTGATTCATGGGGTGTTTCTCCAGATTTAGGCAATTCCACTCAAAACTCTGCTTCAGAAATGCAGAAAAACTGAACGCAGAGACCAGCAGCAGGAGCAGAGCAATTTCTGTGAGTAGTGGTGCAGGAGCAGTGACACAGCCCTTGAGGGAAGGGAAGGATGCAGGTGGAAAGAGAAGAAAGGAGATTGCCTCAATTTATCAATTACTAATGCAATGAACAAATTAACAAAATAGGGAAGGCCCAGGGGTAAAGAAATAACGCTCTGGCTGTTGCTGAGCTCTGCTGTTCCTGCTGGGATCAAGTGGCAGCCACAGTGGGTCCAGCAGGGCTGCTGAGCTCTCAGCAAGGGCACAGATGGGTGTGTGGGCAGGGGTGGCTGGACAGGAGAAGTGATGCCCTCGAGGAGGGAATCAAAAGTGCAGCTCTCCAGATAACTGGGGTGTTTCTCTGGCTCCTGGTATATACAGACCACTGGGTGAGGGTGGACCAGTGACAGACTCTTGTTTATGCTCTCAGTCTGAGGATGAAAGGGCATTTTTGGACACTGAAGGGGCAGGACCAGTGACAGACTCCTGTTTATGCTCTCAGTCTTAGGATGAAAGGGCATTTTTGGACACTGAAGGGGCAGGAGGGATGGCACTGATACCTCTCCAAGGAAGACAGACACAATGCAAAACAACTGTTTCTCACATGAAGGAATTATTAGACTCCACAATCTTATTGTACCAGTGGGTATCTCCAAAGCAGCTGGAGAAATATGGTCTGATTTCTCTCCATAGCCAGGGGAGCACTTGTCCTGGCTTGGCAGCAGGGGTGAGACAGCTGGGCACAGAGGTGTTTCTTCTGTTTGCCAAGGCTCCTTGGCACATCACAGCTCTGCCAAACCTGGAGGTCTGGATGCTGACACCCCCAGGCACAACCTGCCCAAGGGGCCGCTCTCCAAATGAGACGTAGGTCAGAGGAGTGTTAAAGATCACAGAATCACAGAGTGGTTTGGGTTGGAAGAGATCTTAGAGATCATCCTGTTCCACCCCCTGCCATGGGCAGGGACACCTTCCACTAGACCAGTTTGATCAGAAATGGCAACAAAGCTGATGGGGTCTGTGCAAAATGATTCCTTCATTTAAATAACTCTTTTACCAAAGTTTATTTCCTATTCAGCAGCAATGCTAAGAGGAAGGGAACATCTCTCAGAGCTTCTTCCCACTAAGAAATTCCAAACTCAAGAGAAAAGACCTGTAACTGAGACAAAGAGGATTTACTTGAGTTCCTTTTGTATCCACGTGGGTTGCTGAGTCTTTTCTCAGTGAATTACAATAGATCACTCAGCTCAGAACCTCTTTACAGTCTTCTGGAATTAGTTCCAATAACAAGCAATGGAAATATTCCATTCAGGCAAAAGATTAGGAGAAGATACACACACTTGGTGTGAAAATTAGCAGCACATATAAATGAAATTATGATCTCCTCTCCACCCTGCCACCAAAGCTGCAGCCAGCAGTGGGTTCAACCAGCTGAAATTAAGGACTGTTTCACGTTTTCTGGGAGCTGCAGGAGACACCCACTCTTCACATTTGTTGGGGGTCAGACCAGATGCTGAGAAGACCTCAAGGCACGTGTAGGGGCTGGGATCCCAGCAGGAGGTGGGAACAGCCCTTGGGAAGGAGCTGGGCAGAGCTGGGCTCCAACCTCCCCTCTGTTATCCCTGCCCCAACCCCACACACAGCACATGGGCCAAGAAAACAGTGGGATTCTGCAGTAACAGGTCTGTTGTTCTTCTCTGCTGCTGTGAGGGGAAAGCCGAGCTCACTCTCTTGTTCCTGTGAGTTGTCACATCATGAAGCACTGCCACGGATCTGCTCTCCACTGATGGACTGAGCTCTGTGACATCAACGCCCAAACACTGCTGAGAGTTCAGAATTTATCATCGGGGGAAGTGGCATATTCAGGGCTGGTTCATTGGGACTCAGAGCTGGAAAATGCTTTCAAAATGCACTGAATAGAAATATGGATGAGGAGAAGAAATACATCATGAAATGACTCTTCGAACATCACTGTCAATGGACCCAGTGTCACAGATACTTTTAGGGCATGTTTGCTTGTGAAAGAGACTGTGAAAGGCATTATTCTGTGAATATTGGTATATTTGCTTCTGCAGGATGATACAGCACAGACCTATCAATGCAGGCCCCAAGGTAGGAGCAACATAGATTATCTTGAATATCAAAATGTACAATCATGCATTGTCTGCAAAGGCAAAAAGATCACTTGGCATTGAGTAACTACAGCCTCATTATCATTGTGACTTAATTATTATTTTTACTGCAAAGCTTTTCCCAGTGTCGGACGCACAGTTGTCTCTAAGAAAGAGGTTTATATTCCCCTTGCTGTAAATGAAAGTTAGAACAAAAAAAAAAATTTTGCAAAATTTTGCTGACCTCCTGCTGTTGCCTTTACATTAGCCTGTCACAGCCAAATCCCTGTGTGTCCTCTTGGACAAACACTTCAACTCCTTCCACCAAAATGACACAGTAAATTTGCAGACCCCTTGTTTTTCACTATTCCATTAGAGAGTAGAAACAGCGTTAGACTTGTATAAAGAATGACCCCAAAACATGAGAAACTTGCAACCTTTGCACAGATCATCTCTGAACTTGAAAAAGGGCTCAGTTAGTTGGCTAACAGAAATATTTACCCAGCTCGAGGGAAAATACTCAGCCGCAGATTTTTATCTAACAGTGTCTCTAGTGACAGTTTAACATGGAATTTGTACTCAAAGGGGTAATTTAACTTCAACAAGCTTTTCCTACAAAGAACACTGAAAATTGCACTTTCTCTGGTCAATGGATGCTTTCATTGTTTCTGGTATAATGTTCTCTCGGTGTATAGAAGATTACTCATATTTTGTTGCTCATATTATTTACAGACATAGGTCTCAACACATACACAAGTATTGTGTGTACCACTGAGATGTTGGAAAGAAAAACTGCTGAGATTTCCACCTCTCCAAGAGAGAGACGTTTGAACCAGTTCCCAGATGTCACATGACAGTTAAAATAGAACTATACTCATGTTTTTATTCAAATAACTACTCTAAAATTACAATAGATAAGTACTACCTTTCAGCATGAATAAACTTGAATACATGCTAAAAATAATCCCACATTACCTCCTGAAGTCGCTGCCTTCTGGAAGGTGTAAATGGATAGAGTTTGCTATTAGATGTTTTACATAACCATATGTCAAAAAATTCAATAGAATGAAAATTGCATAGCTGAAAAGTGAATTTGCAGCATTTTTGAGAGGTAGTGTCACTTTTTTTTTTTAAACAGCAACTCAAATCTTTTATCTAATATGAAGATTTTTGATGCAAATCATTTTTTTACTCTGGTGGCATAAAAATTTTAGGGGATGGACAAAGAGGTCTGAAACACAGTCTAGGGATTTGGGTACAATTCTCTCACCCTCACTTAGAACTGTTTGTACTTAAGAGCATCAGTGGCCCTGATGAAATCAATGAACTCAACTGCAGAGTAAGGGACAACTCAAAATGAGGAGGGCAAGCAACGTCTGAGCCACTTCTAATAAATGTCCTCCAGTGACAGACTGTGGTTTCAGCTATAAACCAGAGTCCTCTCCTTTTATTTTTGCATATCACAGCAAATTTTTTACCTCAGCTGACTGGTAAGAACAGCACAGGACATCACCTTTTGGCTCTGCTGCCATGGAAGATGCTGAGGCTCCTGCAAGCTCAGAGAGGAGTTATTTACTATATGTCACTAATTTCTTTTAAAGTTCTCTCAACACAATGTGTGGCACGGGGTAGAGGGACAGCACAGCAACGCTTCAACAGCTGTTTGGGAGTTTCTTGAGGAAGGGCAGTGTTGGGCTCTGTGTGTTTCTCATAACTCGGAGCACAACTTTCATACTTGATTCAGGCTTTGCTTTCAGAGAGTGCAGCTGCTGCGCTTCACCAGGAGAATGTCTGGAACTGTGAATAATAAAAGCTGTATTAACCCAAGCACAGCAGATTACAGCCTTTATTCCTACAAGATGCAGCACCAACAGCTTCTTTTTACATGCAAGGGTGGGCTCTGTAAACCCAAGTAAAGCAATACCACAAGCAGGCAAAGCACAATACAAAATGAATTTGTAAGTACTAATTAAAGAGTTTGAGAACTACTGCAAATGGCAGCTTCTGAGCATTTAAAACATGGAAGATTATGCCTTACTGGAACAGAATTCCCCAGGACTCATCGTTTGGGCTGTAGTGTCAAACACAGGATCTCTAAATACCTTGACCAGCACTCTGCTGCTTCTTTACACATCTTAATTAGAAAGATGCATATTTTCAAAAATAATAGTATAAATTATTGTAAAACAGTTCTACTTCCCAACAGTATAGTGGTATCCAAATTTCAAGCTGATAAATGTGCAGTGAGACTCCTTAATGTTACTCAAAATTCCAGGGTCAGGGAGGAAATTACATACTGGACCAGTTCCCAGAGAGACTTTGTGAATTCATTCGGGGTCCCTAAACACTGTACATGTGAGCTGGTTTTCCAATATGTTACTAGGCTCAACAACACTGAATAATTTTGGGGGAAAAAAAATTGGCTGTAGAAATCACAGGAGTGGATAGCCTTTCCAATACAGTCTTTCCCTGTAGTGTCCAACTCAACATCCATAATTGGTAGGACAAACTGACTTAATTTTTCGTTACTGAGATCTGTTCAGCACATAACTTCACAGTTCTCCCTGCTGCAAGTTGGTTCTGCTCTGATGACTTCACCCTCTGGAAGTATAAATGCCTGCCTCATTTGGACATCAAATACCACGCATCGGGGATGGGAGGGTTTTGAAAGTCCACAGCTCACCCTTCTGTCTTCTGACACGCATCAGAAATTTTCCCTACTCCAACTGGAGCAGAGAAATCCCAGCACAGGCTTTCTTTTACAGCCAGTCCCTGCAGTCATACATTTGTAAATCATTCTCAGCTGTGGATATTTATGATTCAAACATCTCTTCTTTTATCAATAAACACCCTTCAAAGCCGAGCCTTTGCTCTGCAACAGACTTGAATTCAACAAGCAAGTTTTAGGCATTTTTTTAAGATCCAAACAATATGAATGCACAGTTAAGAATCTTTATCTTTGCAATCAGTCATTTGCCATCATTTTCCTTCTCTGTACTTTCAAGTTTTAGCAGAACTGCATGATTTTATGTCTTACATAACACAGACTGGATACTTACCAAATGTCCCATATGTTGTAGGTCATTCCCACAGCTGTTGATGCTTAAACTCTTGCCTCCTGTTTCTCCATGAGCAGGCATCCTACCAAGTTTTGATGCACACAATAGATTGGGTAGCAAAAAAGGATTCCTTTCTAACAATAAAAAAGGAAAAGGAAAAAAAAGGAAAAAAAGGAAGTTTTCAACTACCAGAGCAAAACATTTTAATTAGGCTTATACATAAATCAGTCCAAAAAAAGTATCAAAATCTTTCATGAGATGGCAAAATTTATCCAGCTGTGAATTTGAGGAGTGGATGCTGAGGGCAGTCTGGAATCTGGAGCAGAGACAGGAAATTATGCAAACAGCTGCAGAAGAGGGGCTATTTTATTTACATGAGACACAATAAGCAGCACAGCTCTGACACAGGGATTCACAAGGAAATTCACCATTGTAGAACTTCAGTGATTGACGCTTTGGATCCCGAGGTACAGAATTCCTGAGGCTGCAGCAGCCCCGTGTTTGGGGGAAGGCAATGAGAGCATTTGGTGAGCAAAGTAGGTCATGGCTCAGCGGGAGAGGCACGTCGTCACATCAAACTATGAAGACGCACAGCTTCCAAGAGGGTTTCTTTCCTGCAGTTGTTTTGTTTAGCCAAGTGTAATCTGTATTTTAAGGCAAACAAGATGGTGGTAACTTACGGGTCACCTCATTCACTCGCAAGGGCTTTGAGAAAGAAGAAAGTGATTGCGCTGCCTCACCAGAAAAGATGGTGATTGGAGTAAGTAAGCTCAATTGTCTGAACAATGTTCTGCAAACGAGTGAAAAAAATTGTATCAGAGAACAAAGGATGAGTCACACAGGATTACTCAGTAAGAAACAGCAAGACAACTTTCACAGGATTTGGGTAATGTGGATATCTCCCGAAGTTACGCTTCACTGCAGCATCAGTCATGATGGAAACAAGACACACACACAGCAACGAAAACACCCTGTCATTCCATAAGTGGAAAATTTCAGGTGACAAAAAACAAAGCAAAACTCAGTCACACCGTGTTTCTGATAGCTCATGTAAACTCTGCTAAGTGAGCCCAGAAATCTCCCAAAGAAGCCTGAGGAGAGAATCATTCCTGTTCCTGCTATCCCATCAGGAACAAGAGACTGGTGACAGGAATGATTGAGGCTGGATTTTGACACTTGAGCATACATAGAGTAGGTGTAGAGAAGATAACAGTTATGCACACAGATGGAAGAAGTAAATCACTGGAGAACAGAAGAGTGACAGTATTAAGACAGATAAAGTAATTTATTTTATAGGAAACGATTATACAGCTGAGAATCGTGGGGTGCTTTCTTTTCCATCAGGGTGAAAAGGAAAGAATATCTGATTTTATTCCACATGATCCACAAGATGTGTCATGTGCTTCTGATGGTTTAGAGAGTGGGTGAACATTTGGATTTCTACCTGATTGACAATGTGCAAGTCAGGGAATTGGCCCAGCATCAATGAGCATCTCATTAATTTTGGCATTAAATACTGTCAACACTGAGGGAAGAAAGTCATGTAACAGGTTCAGAATCAAGATGTTGCCCAATATTTGAAGAATCAGCATTGACATTAATATAATTTTACTAATTCTCTGTCCCAGGCTTAGCCCTGTGGAAGCTGGAACAATTCCTACGTTTAGGAGTGGGGGTTTTTTTAACCAATGTTTCTCAGTGTTCATTTAATCTAGTGACCAAATACAAAAAAACCGCAAAACTCTGCTGGCAGTCACCCACTGGGAGTTACCTTGATGTTGGCAAGAACTTCCACCCAAATGTGGCAAAAATGGTCTTCTGCTCTGAATTACAGGATTTTGTGTTGCTTTCCAGCAGTGACACCATACACATCAGAAAATATTCTGCATTCAGGTGCTCATGCTTCTGTCTTCTGTACCAGGTTAAGGTGTGCACAAAGCAGGGCTGATTTCCAGCAGCAGAATGGTTTGTATTCTTTGTGTTCTGGCATGCTGAGGCCAAATCCTCTCTTACAGACAACCCAGGAATTCTACAGAAATTAAAGTATGAAATCTGAAATTCTACATGAACAGGATGGAAGAAAATAAGTCTTTAAGGAAAAGAAGCAATTCGAGGTAGCTCAAAATTATTTCAGAAATTAATTGACTTTGAAGGAATTGGCAATGCTATCTAGGCACCAGGTAGGCCATTATTTATTTTATAAAGTAGAAGTTCTAAGGGATGTTGAAATTGGAGGGCAGAATACTTGGATAAAATATATGGATTTTCCTGCTAGTTTTCCATAATGTTATCTGTAAAACACATGCAGACAGTACAAAGGCATCACAGCCTTTCAAAGCCCTTTGTGTATTCTTCCTCTGCACAGTAGAGAGGGAGACATTAAGAGTTGAGCAAATCATCAAAAGAAATGTGCCTAAATTATCTTTGTTTGAGTAGCCTACATATTTTCTGAGGATCCAAGTCCAGAGACACCAGATGGTTGTTTTTCTCAGATATTTAGGCACCTACACATGCAAATAGATGCCCAGCAGTATTTTCAAGCATGTCCAAACACTTCATTCTCTAAATAACCATTAAAAATATTGATGCAATGTTTTCATCCTACGATTTTTTTCTAAAATATCAAAGGGAAAAAAATACTTCTGTAGAAATTTGTCAGCAACTGAAGAGATGAGCACCCACGGGCTACAGAGTGGGGACCACACAGATCTGGGATATTTCTGCCAAATGCAACACTGGACAGTGGAAAGTGATGGCAGCAGCTCTAGGAATAACCTGGCACTGGAGGAGTTAAAAACTGCAGTTAAAGAGAGATAAAAACTACAGCCAAGTTTAGTTCTGTTGCAACCATGTAGTTAAATATCTCTGTCCCTCCCTGCTTTCCAGGATGCCCCAAAACTGAATGGGGACACAAAAATACACTTGGGAGGGTGATTTGAAGAAGTGCAGCTGACATTTACCCTACACAAAATTCAGCAAAGAGTCCTGAACCCCAAAAAGAGAAGATGAAGCAGCTCAGAGAGGAGAAGATAAGTATAAGCACTAAACAACAATACCAAATTTACCCTCCATTTTCTAGGAATGTGGATCTTGTGTAGCTGAATGCCAGCAGAGCTTTCTGATAAACCAAACAGCCCATGCTGGGTTCTGCTGAAGAGGAATAGGGTGTTACTTCCGTTCTTAAGAAGAATCTATGTTAAGAAGAATATTTGATGTTTTGTCCTAGAGATACTTTTTTAAAATTCCTGGCATTGCAGCAAATTAATTTACAGCAAAATACTAAAGAAGATGGTCTTGGGGAACAATTAGGGAGTTTTAAAATGCAACAAAAAGTTACAGGGAAAAATCTCTTTGCTGTAATTGATAGTTTCATCTCAAAGGGAATTAACAGAATTTTATGACTTTGATCTTCTAAAGAATGAGGTTCTTAACTTCATTAGTCATTTTGCTTCAGTTTCAGTACGGATGCCACAAGAGAGAAACCCCCAGCCTTTTAAAAGGGGCAATCCTCCTATATTTTTCACAGCTGCTCTACTGAAGTTCCGTTCAAGAGATTTTGTGGCAGAAAATCCATTATAATTAATGAGCATTCATAATTAATGGCTGGCCTGATGTAGCCTTTGAGAAGGATCATGGCTTTTTTCCTTATGATCTTAATGCAACAATTTCACTTTATGATCACAACCTTTCTGTCTACTTAAGAACTTACCAGTGGGTTAAATGATAGCAGGAGTTAGATAATTCCACTATTAACCAACGTTGAAAGCTCTTCAGTTTGCTGTTCTCAGAGACTGTACCAACAGTTCTGATTATGAAGCATGAATTTTAATAATAATGCTGTACTGTACTGCTCACCTGCATAGGTTTAGAACTAATTAAAATACGACAGAAACGTATCTGCCTCCATCTAGGCAGGAACATGACTGAGTAACAACATCTTCCATCACCTCAGAAGAACCATCTCTTGCTAATACTGCTGTCCTCTGCAAAATTAAAAATCAGGTGAAGTTTTTACTTTACTCGTGGGGGAAAGTAGTTGCAAGTACTTCTATTTGCTATATATTTCCTGCAGTTTTATGAGCACTGTTATGAGTGTGAAAAAGGTAATATCATTCTTCTAATTGATAGTGGGGTTTGAGTTTTTCAAATTTATTTCCATGAAATTATGGCAATGAAACTAAAAGCAATTTGCTTGCTCCGTGAAAGAGCAGATGTTCCAGGGGCAATAAGATTTTAGATTATTAAAATAACCCTTGTCACACCCTGATAGATTTTATTTTCAGATACATTCAATAAGCACAGGTTTCAGGCCATTTTTGCCGAGGGCACTTTCCAGTTTTGCTGGGGTGGCCAGTGAGGACCAGGACTCCACGTGCTGGTGGCTGAGCCATGGCCCTGCCAGGGAGCCCTTCTCCAAGGCTTCCCAAAGCACAGGCTGCTCCTGCACGCTGCTCTGCCATCCCCTCTGACAGCCGTGGGCAGGCGCCTTGCCTTGATTGCTGGTAATTACAGGCTGAGGCAGCGAGAGCCACAGACACGGAGCTGTCAGAGCCGGGGAAGAGGACGCAGAGGACTCACAAGGATGAGCTGTGCCAGCCACAGCGAGGAGTGAGGGTGGATTCCCCTTCTGCAGACACTGGCTGCTGGGCTTCCCACTCACAGATCTCATTCCCCATCTCTTTCCTGGCAGCTGGGCTTTCTTTTCTTCTGGCTCTCCCCAAAGGTCTGACCAGCACCCTCCCACAGACACAAGGAGAGGGTGCTCCAAGGTTTGTGGAGAGACTGAGAAATCTTGATCATTAGAAAAATTTCATCTGATTCAAGGCTGGGTGTGCTCAGGCAGGGACAATGCATTGTCACTTATATAATAAAATGTATCTGAATTATAGAGTGTTGATACTATGCATCAAATCCTTCTCTGGGATTCAGACTCCACCACAGAACAAGGAATAAACAGACACACAAATCTGATGTACAGGTCTAAGGACCTTTTGTCTCCCTTTTTGGGTGAATATCTTCAGCCAGCAGCGCAAGGCTTTCAGATCAGCTCTTCTGTGGGAATGGAAATGACGAATTTACCCTTTCCTTGTACATCTGCAGGTGGTTTTAGAGAGCAGAAAAATAGGGAAGAGGTTGCCTTTCTCAATTAAGGATTCGTAAAAAGAAATTGAAACAAATTTTTTGTTCTGCCATGCTAGAGGTAATTTACTTCAGTTTGGGACACAAACAAGATTTCAACTGATGGAGACGTTGGGTCTGCTGAGGACAGACCACCCCCTGCTATGGGCAGGACATGTTTTCAGAGGTGTTCTCTGTGTTTTACAGAAGGTTTCTATCATAGCACCAAAAAGACCCTGGAGTTAAAAACAAGCAATGTGATTTCTTGAGTCAGACTGTTCTGAATGACAAATTAGAAATCACAAAACTGTTTTTCTTTGTCAAGCAGTACACAACCAATTAAACTCCCCAATTCCCTGGCCTGCTGGGGAACACTGTGTTCAATTTTCCTTTAATTTTTTCACAGTCATAGATGGAAATATGTCTTAAAGCAGTAGCCAGCCACACTGAGGGGCTGGTACTTCAGTGGGATGATGGTTTAACTTTCCAGAGAGTGTCAATTAAGATTTATTGAGATTTCTTTATTAATCTTATTAAGATTTCAGCTTCATCAGTCCCAGGGTTCAGCTCCATCTTCCACCCTGTTTTAGATGGTTCTTTAGTCTCTTTTTTAAAATTTTGTAACCACATCAGAGCACCTTGCCACGTTTACTGATTAATCCTCTGGATCCCTGCAGGGTGAGGAAGTATTACCAAGTCTGTTTTTCAAACTAAGGAGGAGTTTGAAAACTAAGATATTGCAAAACAGGCATCTTGTTGCACAGAACATGACCAGAGATATCCAGGCTTGGCATTAATGCAGGGAGGCAGGAGCACCCCTGGTCTGTAAAAACCTTCCATCTCTATGTCTAGGGGATCACCCAGCTTTAATAACTCACTTTATTACTTGATGTTGACTTCCTTCAGAATTTACAATTAACATCAACCTTATGAAAAACAAAGCAAAAATCAATAACCAGAGAAGAAAGAGGAACCCCACCTCCCCAGGCTGTCACCTGCTGCCTGACAGACACAGCCACAGCCCCACCACTGACAGACCCTGCCCAGGGGTTGGAAAGAGAGGAGGAAAAAGTTCTGACACCAGACAGGTGAGTTTTACCACCAAGAAGCCATAAACAAAGACAGATCCTGGTAATAAAAGTTCCTGTGATGATCTGTGAAGCTTCACAAACAATCCTTGGCTCATCCCAAATACCTGATGCTGGCAAAATTAATGTAGGGAGAAGGAGGGCAATGCCAGAGGATTTCTCCCTGAGAGTTCAACACTTTTTCAAAAGATGATGGGGACCCTCAACCACTCCTGATCTGAATTCCCTACAATGCAATTATATTACAGTAAAACAGGAAGTTTTGCAGCATACCCATGGAACAGGCAGGAGGAGGGTTATACACACAGGTGGGACGTGTTTTGTGCAGCAGCCTGGATAAAGACTCCTTTTAATCCTTTTGAGAGGAGACATGAATAGGAGAGAGATGAAAAGCACCATTTCCCACAGCCTCCCCAAATCCACTTCTGATCCCCAGAGCTTCTGTTCAGGATGGGACTGACATTGCCTTTTATTCATACTGCAAGTTGGTCAGGGACTGCTGACACCAGAAGCAAACCATATTCAGAACTGTAACCTTGCAGTGAGCTGCAACCCTTCATTCTTTCTTTTCTTAACTAAAATTCAACCCCCGATAATTGGGGTTAAACGCTGGGGACACAGACCCTGTGAACAGCACACAGCCCTGTTACAGCACATACCTGATCCTGGACGTGCCTCCCTGTCCAAGAGAGCAATGGGCAGGGGCTGGAACAGCCCCAGGGAGTGACCTTGTGCTGCTGGGACAGGACTGACGTGGTCCTAAGCCAGCACACACAGGCACCCTCAGAGCAGCACCTCTGTGTGCGCCCAAGGACTGAGCTGACGCCCCTGACCTGAGTGAAGCTTTTCTCCTGCCCAGAGCTGGGCTGCTGCAGAGCCCAGCACAACATCCACAGCCCCTGTTGTTTCCAGCTCAGCTGACAAACCAGCACTGTTTGACCAGAGATCAGTTCAAGTGTGAAGGAGGTACCAAAGACAACCTTTCTCTACAATTAAACCTTTTGCTTTTACTCCAGACCACCTCCTGTTGGTGTTCTACGTGTGTGGATGTAGGGAAGCTGCATCCCTGGGAGCATCTCTGGATGCCCACCCACATGCTCCTGGCTGTATGAAACCCTACCAAGCTGTCCTTTGCCTTCTGAACACACCAAGAAAGTGACTGCACAGGGAAAATGACAATTTTTGTCAGGACACAGGGAATCCATGCATGGCCACACAGCCTTTCTCTGTGGGTGATGCTCTTCTCCCTGCAAAACCCCTCGGAAGCTGCGTGGAGCTGCCCAATATGCTGGAGCAGTGAAGGCAGGGCAGGGAGGTTGGGATGCTCCCACCATTCGAGAATGCTGTGATGGACCACAACCAGAGAAGAACAAAGGATCTGGATGCAGCACTGGCCAAATGCACACAAGCTCCCTTTTATAGAATCATTGAAAGGTTTGGGTTGGAAGGGACCTTAAGATCATCTAGTTCCAGCCCCACTGCCTCAGACTTCTCTGGAAACTTTCTCTATGCTCCTCCTTTAGCTGGTGCAAACATGTGCTGAGAAACCTAATAGCACAAGTTAGTTTTAAGTAACACACACAAGCTCTTCTGAAACAAAACATTTTCAAGACTCCTCTGCACTTCAGCCAATTTCTTCAGGCATCCTGCCCCATATTTAAGAACCAAAGGCAAGATCCCCACATTAAGTGTCTAGTGCTAAGTTTTATGGTCCTGCACTTGAAAATATGTTCCTAAATATCTGAATCTCAGGCATCCTTCCCCATATTTAAGAACCAAAGGCAAGATCCCCACATTAAGTGTCTAGTGCTAAGTTTTATGGTCCTGCACTTGAAAATATGTTCCTAAATATCTGAATCTCAGGCACCTGGAAGTAAGTGTTTGTCTTTGGAGTGAACAGAAAAGGAAATAATCCCTGTATATTATTTTTATTTTCTTTCCTTTATATGGTTTTAAGCTGCTTTTCTGCAGCACTGGAAAGTTACAGCCTGTGATTTGTTGCACTCTGGTCTGCTAATAGAAACATCCCCCTGACTGCTGCTCACTCAGCAGAGCAGAAGGATCGTAAGGCAGATTGTAAATGGTTGCATTATGGAGAAGGATAATGTTTCTTTCCACTTTCATTTCCCTGGGTTGGTGTTTATCGTGGTAGAGGTTGCACAAGCACATGAGAGAGAGAGAGAGAGAGAGAGAGATCATGCATTATTTACCAGGCTGGAACTGGGGGAAGGCTCCATCCAGCCTTCCGCAGCGTGGATGAATGCCCAGTGATTCCCACCCGCTAAGATTTGTGTTGTGTTTGGTGGGCCCTTGGCTGAAGGATTGTTAAAGCAAGTAGGATTGTCCTGCCAGCCTGGAGAGCGGCAGTGGATGGAACTGAGGGTTGTAGGCTCTGTTCTCCCTCCTTTCAGCTCTGGACAGTTTATGTCATTATTTATTTCACTCCTTGGCAAGACTGGGCCAGAACTGCCACCGAGTCACCACAACCACCAACAAATTCCTTCAGGTCTGCTGGGGGTCCAACACATCTGAACAAAATTTCTTGCTCTTGAATGTAGCTGAGAGCAGACAAACCCAGAGATGGGGGTGACACGGGAGGAGGGAGAAGCCTTCCAGCCCCAGGCTTGTCCCCACGATTCCACCAGAGCCAGTGATGCTGACCCAGTTTCCAAATGGGAGAGGAAGTTGCAACACTTTAAGGTTTATTTTCATTAAACTCTAACCAGTGTCAGAGGCTCCATGTTTCTCTGTGCAGTGCTACTGCCAGTGCACGTAAAACCTAACAAAATAAGCCACTAAATGCTGGCAGCCTTGGGAAAGAATTAAAAAAATCCCCAAAACCAAGAAACAAACCCAAAGAAACTACTAAATAAGAAATAAGTTAATGAGGAAAAATTACAAGGAACTGAAGACTTTAATTGTTCTTCCAAATTAAGGAGAACAAAGGGAAACGATCAGCTCTTATTTTTTGCAATTAAGGTGTTATTTATGGCAATTTAGCTGTTTTAAGATTAAGCCTGCATACAGTGCTGCAGAAAATACATCTGATTTACTCCCAAGGCTTCTCATCAGTTTCTATATGAGCACCAGCCAGGCAGCCAAAAAGCAGGAGGAGTTCTGAGCTCCCTGTGGGCACACAAAGCGCCTGTAAAACACCCCGAGGATTTATCCCCATGCTGGGCAGCAGGACTGTGACCACTGGAAACAATCCTCAACCCACAGCGCTGGCACTGGAGCTGAACTACTGCACACTCGGGGCAGAAATCTTCCAAGAATGAGACAGAACATTTTGTAGGAACAAAAGGGAAAAAAAATTAAAAGATTCCGGTTCTGTGTCTACATGCAACCTGCACGTGAAGAGGGGTGGGAAGAGGATGCTCAGAGGGGCACCCCGTGTTTGCAGGGAAGGGATGCAGCCGCACGAGGCTGTTTGGTGGCAGACCTGGCACAGCAAACAGCCCCTTTGCCCTGTCCCAGCAGCGAGGGAACCATCCCAGCCACGGCACTGTCCCATCCACCTCCAGGGACATATCCATGGGTTCTGGGGAACGCTCCCCACAGGCTCAAGGGAGGGAGGGAGGAGGTGAAAGATGCCATGGAGCCCCCGGCAGAGCTCTTTCTTCTGCACCACACTTCTGTGCAGGGAGAAAACACACCAATGACCACGACACCCCTATGCATCTTTTGTACTGTTTTCCCCCTATTACAGTTGGTAGCATTTGCAGAGAACCTGTGTGTTAAACATTAAGACTGTGCACGTTATTTGTAGGATTCAGCCCCAGATGCCTTCTTGTTTTTCCTACATACGAATAAAAACAATAAGGGAAATAAATAAAAAAGGATGTAAGTGTTGGTGAAACTCAGAAACAGTTCAGAGAGGAGAGAGCTGAAGATGGGATGGTGCTGCTGCTTACAGACACCCCTCTTTCAAGGAGACATGAAAGGAGACATTGCAGCATGACAGTGGCAAACTCTGTGGCTCTGTTGATTTTTCCAGCCCCCACGGCTGCCTGCCTCGGCGTGCTGTTCTTTGAACCCGCAGAGCAAATAGGTGTAACTCCTGCGGCTCTGCCGGCAGGAGCTGTGCTCCCAGGAAGAGCACTGGGGGCAGGCAGGAAAAGCCCACGTGCCATCCCAGAGAGCAGCGTGGGGCACTCAGAGCACGTGGGCTGAAAAGGGGGGGAAAGGGAGAGAGAGGAACAAAAATCAAGAAAACCTTCCGCAGAGGAAGATCTCCTTGTGAATGAAAGGGCCCCCAGGACTTGTAAGTAAACACACAGGTAATGGTTTTCCTGAGGATGGATGCAGGAGGAGGTGAGCAGGGATGTGACAGAGATGTGTCAGCTCTCTGCCACCCCGGCAGAGCTGCTGATCCACAAGGATTTAACTGGAGCACCTGGAGCTTGGCAAGAGGTGAGGAACACACTGACCAGGGCCTCAGAGGGTGTTGCAGGGATTTGATTTGATTCAAATCTAACTGACCAGAGGATTTCTTTTCATTCGCCCTCTCTCAGCAGAAACATTTATTATGCTAAGTGAAATGTTCAACCACTGGCACGGTTGGCTGCCACAGCTCATCATAAGCAGCTTTAGCCTTTGCTGGAATCAGCACCCTGGGGCTGGAGATGGTGTTTCACACTTTCCTCTGCCCAGTTAATCCTCTCTTCCTCACTTCTCTCGCCTCCAGCTCTGTCCCCTGCCCCTTTTTCAAGTTGCAATGCGTTAAAATAAAAGTATTAACGGCGCTTATCTGATGCATGGGAGATTGTGAGAGCAAGCTGGCAAGCAGCCAGGTGCTAATAGCAGCATAAAGCAATTTGCTTAAAAAAAAGAATTAACATGCTAATTGTCAGGCTGGAGAGGGTGCTGGAGATCACAGAGAAGTAAAAAAAAAAAAAAAAAAAAAGAAGACATTGATTACTCCAGATTTAAACAATAAAGGACGGAGGAAGAAAAAAAGGTTTTGAGGGAATTTTCTTCTTTTTTGTCCCATTCTCTGCTACCCTCCCCCAGCTCAAAACCTCCAGCCAGAGCCTCAGGCACTCACGGGAATTTATCCGAAGATCTCTTCCTTTTCAGCATCGTGTCAGTGCCAGCTGCACCACGGGCTGCGGAGCTGGTCGGCACCACCACGCAGTTCTGCCCTTCCCACGGAGCGAGCGGAGCCGCCGGGGAGCTGCTGTCGGGGAAAAAGTCCGGTCTGGCAGCCCCTGCACAGCCCCAGCCCGCAGCTCGGGGGAGGTTTCCAAAGAACCGACCCTCTCCCATTCCCAGGGAGGCTTTTTTGGTGTTTCTTTCTTGAACGAAGGGACGCTGCTCTTTTTTTAATTTTTTTTTTTTTTTTTTTTAAATTTATATTTCTCAAAGGAATGAAAGGAGTGCCTGGAAAGCTCAAGCAGAAAGCTCAGCCTCTTAACACTGGCTCCACAGAGCGCCGTTAACTGCGATTAAGAAAGTCAACTAATGCTTCCCAGCACCAGGATTTCAGCAGCACGGAGCCTCCCGAGGCAGAGAACCGCGACGGCAAATCCAGCAGGATCTCAAGGCAGCAGCTGCCTCTCCAAGCAGATGCCGTTTAACCCCGGATTTATGTGCATCCCACTTCCAAAAACCAGCTGGAAACCCACCGTGCCTCCCCTTCACGGACAGTGAGCGCTGCCAGCCAAAGCCGTGGCTGCTCTCTCTGCCTGGTGCCAGCTCCGGCGCTGGAAGAGGCTCTTCCCAAGCCCATGCAGGTGCAGCGGTGGCACGGGGCTCCCAGCGCATCCCCAGAGCTCCCAGCGCATCCCCGGCGCTCCCAGCACGTCCCGGCAGAGCAGCAGATGAGCCAGCGCATCGCCGCAAACGAGGCGTGCTGGGGGAACAAGGGCCACGAGGACATGAGGTACCTGTATCATTTCTGATTATTATTTGTGGATAAATGCTGTAAATATGAGCCAAGAAGAATTAAAAGAAAGTCACTGAGCCGTGCAAGTGAATTAATTTGTTTTAGGCAACATGCGGCTGGTTTGCAGCCTTTTACAAGCAGGAACATTATTTCTTTCCTATGCCAAAGACTGACTGTGTTTGCCCTCCTGCTTTACTTCTGCTGTGGAGGAAATTTAAGCAAGAACATGTATAGTGAACTGCTCAATTCAACCAGTGCCACTGAAGCTCACCTCATCATCCAGACCAACACGCCCTACCTGAGCAGCACTCCCAGACCCGTGAGCTCCTCCGCTCTTTACATGTCGACAGCCAGAGTGTTAAAAGAAGGGGAAATAAATAAGCCAGACCTGGTGACTTACATCATTCTGTTTTTCTTTCTGTTCTTGACTGTGACATTCATTGTGTTCTTCATAAACTGCCAGCTGAAAAATTCTTTTTTTGCTACTCTTCCTTACGACAGATCGCTCAGGGAAGCGAGGAACCCGTGGAGGACACAAGCTGTCTGACACTTCTCATTCCAGTAGGAGCAGGCACCAGAAACTGTGCAAAAAGGAGTTCGTGCCATGGGCCAGTGCATGGATGTGACCCCCTTTAGAGTAATGGGCAGGAGGAGATTGCTGGAAATTATGCTGTATGCCAACCTGAGTAGCTGTAAATAAAAAACTCTGTTATGAACTGAAGAGAATGCTTTAGCAAATTTATACAGGTTTTGCAAAAAATTGCCCCGTGATTCCAGATTAAGCTCTGTGTGTATGCAAATATCATCATCCACCCATTCAGTGTCCATATAAGGATAATTGTATTGACAACAATCTCTGATTTGGGCATCTGGTGGAGCTTGTTCCCCCGTGTTTACGAAACCAAGCCTCAAATGTAAAAAACCCAGTGTATTTACCTAACAGCTCCACACTGAGATGAGTTTACTTTCCAGACCCATTTCTCCCAACTGCTGCCAGAATTGCATGATGATGCCGTGGGAGACCTGTCAAGCAGGAGGAGAAAATGAAAAATGTTTATTTAGGCTTTTGATTGTCATTCTGTTAAGAGTGTTTTTGATGCTTTAATGTGTCATCGATCAAGTTTTAAGTTACTGCTTATGTGAAACACTTATTACCTAAGGAATTTCATTTCAGCTTTCATAAGCTACAAAGGAAATTATTTGTCACAGCATGAAACCAAAATAATCAGGATGGGGAGAAGTGGGGAAAGAAAATGAATATATTTAATATTATCTAAACTAATGAAAAGGGCGAGCAGAGTGCTCCAAGTTTAGTACATGAAGTGGGTAAGTTCTGAAAGCCATAAAACAGCTTTGTAGCAATAGTTGCTTTACTGCACAGTATCCCCACTCCTTGCTCTTCATCTAAACCTAACCCAGTTAGAAGTATGAATTATCAATATGGCAACAGCTTGACTCAACACTGGTCACTGGCAACCCCACCATTTTAAATTATTAACTGTATCTTTGCTGTTTCGTCGCTGGACTTCTCTAGGACCACCGTGCCCGCCCTTGGTAACTCCTTTATTCCAGGAGCTCCGGTCCAGGGCGGAACGGTGGCGGCTGTTTGCCGGTAAGAACAGATAGACCACTTGCCTATTTATCAGCATTCTTTATTTCCCTCACAGAGGGAAAAGGATCGTGCATAGAACAAGCTGTGAGATGGTGAACCTGGCAAAAGTGGAACAGCTCGTCTCTCGCCTGAATCTCTTATGCCTTCGGTCAGGGGAGGGCAAGGCGAGAGATGAGCCAATGGGCAAATGATTGACCAGTGACACCTGGCCAGTCCTGGGTGAACAGGGGCGGGACAGGTACAAAGCAGCGCTATGAATGGTCAGCCCACCCGTGGATTCTCAGTGGTCTGCCCACTGCTACAATTTACTGTCTGATTTTGTTCTAAAAGCTTCTGCTTAACACTGGTAGCTGACAAGCTGTTTCGTAGATGCTGATTTCTTGTAAACTTGCGGTTACAGCACAATTCCAGATCTAGCTGCATGAACCTGAGAAGTGTCCATAATTCCCACAAACAGTGGGCAAGGGGCTTTTTTTTCTTTTTCTTTTTTTTTT
>VZTJ01001537.1:231361-259299 GCA_013397795.1 Orthonyx spaldingii | reverse complement strand
TTTTTTTTTCTTTTTTTTTTTAAACCCGATGGCTCAACATACAGGAGAACTGCAGTGATCCAGAAACACCCAATCCTAAATCCTATTTTAGGTGCAGTTTCGAGTGTTGGAGCATCTGCAATGGGGTTCAAAGTGGAGTCAGAAGCTGTGCTCCTTACCCCGTTCTTGACCTGCAGAGCCCAGGAGAGGAGCTGTGTGTACATATGTGTACATAACTTACTGCATCCAAAGGAGGAGATTTGACAATGCAATTACACACACATACAGGCTTGCACTCAAGCACACAAACAAAATGTGGATATATGGAAGCCTGTTTGCAGGCTTTTTTTTTTTTAACCCAAAAATTGCACAGTTGATAACACTTCCATGTCGTTGTCTTTGTTACCATATTTTGTTTTGCTCAGAGAAGCTAAACTACTACAAAACAGATTTCAATATTTTATTCCTTGATATGTGGCCAATATTTCCTCTGAACCAAATTTAACTGGTATAATTCCAAGTAGTTACTCTAATGTAGAAAGCAACAATAAATGCAAGTGTGTTTCTCTCAGCCCTTTTTGAATAAATCAAGTTTTATCAAATCAAGCATTTCTTATTTATTTTTAGGTAAGGACAGCTTGTTTTCAGCTACCAGCCATAATAAGTTGCGTCTAAGAATTTCTGCTGGCAAAAGCCTCAGAACCCGACAAAGAGTGCAACACAACATGTGCTCTATTTAAACATTCAAGAATAATTCTGGAATAATCCTGTTTTTCTCCACAGCCTGGTTGGAGTAATACTACAAAAGAACCTGTCATGCTGAGTGTTAACTGATTTTCTGGGAAAGCTTTTATGCATGCCCTGTGTTGCTCTCATCAATATCTGTCGCAGGCCGCTTGACCGCCCAGCTGGTCAACGGGCGACAGTATCCTCGTGTGCCCGGACACAGGCTTTCACGCTGCACAAGCGTGTGCCGCGGCAAGGCGATGCCTTAGCCTTCTCGGGGCAGCTCAGAGGCCGATGGCTAATCCCAAAGCCCAGGCTGGGGCTGGCAGCAGCTGTTGGCTCAGAAGCGACGCGGAGGCAGCAAAGGAATAAAGGAGGACTCGTTTGTGGGCAAATCCAAGAGTTTATTCCCTGCCCCGACGGGGACAGAAGAATTCACTACAGGGACGGGAGCCACAAAACGAGCCCCGAAATGGCCGTTGCAGGGGGTTTTAAGGGAAGGGAAAAGGGGGAGGAGAAAGGGAATGGACAAATGGGGTACATGAAGGGAGATGACAGCAGCCAATGAACAGAACACAAAGGAGGGACATATTTGAATAAACCAATCGGGAGAACAGACCTACAGAACTTTCCAGAGATATATAAATATTAAATCAACCATATGAATATTTAAATCATCTGTGAGGGGAAAAGGGAGGGGACAGTGTTTTGATGGACAGCAACCCATGGCGGGAAACCGCCCCCAGCCTGCCTACCTCTCAGGACTCGCTGTCCCAAGAGGTTTCATCTACCCAATCCGTTTGATCATTAATTTCCACAGAAAAGGCAGGCTGAGCAGCAGTCTCCAGCGCCATGGGTGACCCAGCCGGTGGCTGCGCCACCGGCTGGGCGACCGCCACAAATATCCACGATCATTTCTATTGCAGAAGAAAGTTCTATTAATGATATTCAGAATCCTAGAATCCCAGAACAGTTTGGGTTGGAAGGGGCCTTAAAGATCATCCAGTACCAACTCCCCTGCCCTGGGCAGGGTCATTTTCCAATGCCAGAGTGCTCCAAGCCTCTTCTAGTCTGGCTTTGAGCACTTCCAGGGATGGGGCACCACCACAACTTTTAGCCAATGTATGAAACACATGTGCAGAAAACATTCTGTTTCACCAGGCTCAGAATTCAAGCTGACCAAAAAAATCCATTTTCCAACCACAAGCACACCAGGCAGGGACTGACAGGCATTTCTTCACTTGCTGGAACTGCTTGATTAGATGTGCAATGTCTGTGGGGTCCCACATGGATTCGCCATCCCTTCCCCTCACCCTCTGCCAGTCCCAGTCCTGCCCCTGACACAAACACACCATTCCCTGTGTCTTCTATCAAATCCCACTTTCTCAAAGTGCCTTTTGAAAGAGCCTCTGAACACAGCCCTGCAGCAGCCTCCCCCCTCCTGCCGGCTTTTCCTCAAGGCAGACTGGAGGTCAATACACCGCAACACGAAGGATGAGTGAAACACCAGGAATCTGGGACACGAGGCTGTGAGAGGCACGCTCGTCCCCATTCAGAGAAATTCTTAATTATTGGCTTTGCTTTCAAAAGATGAGCAGCTCCCGTAACACTTTGAGGAGCACCCGTACACTTAACACCCATGGCTGAGTGCCCTGCTGAACCAGGAGCCGTGTGTTCAAGGTTCTAACTCTCCCTCTGGGCCAGGGAAACAACTCATCACTTCCACCTGGGAGCAGTGAGATGCTTCGAATCTGATGCCACCCTTCCAATGGATGGCTATTATTGTGATATTTCATACTCTTAGTCTGTGGATGGCTTTGAGTGCAGCTGCCCGAGCCGCTGGCACAGGGAGTGCCCATGGGGAGTTTGCCACACCACTGGTGCTGAGTGGCCAAGGAGAAACCACCAGCTCCTGCTCCTCTGTGAGAGCATTCCATAACTGGCAGCTCACTCATCCCATTGCTCTGCCTGCACACTGGGTTTGTTAACATTTTTGGGGACCCAGCAGGACCCATCTTTCTTCTCACATTTCCTGCTGCAGGTGGGCTTCCCCATGAGCATTCATCCTCCTGCATTTCCCTTTCCCCTAACAAAAATCAGGAGCTGAGGGTTTTCTATACCCCATGCCACATAGCCAGTGCAACTTCTGCCTGAAAAGAGCTCACCTCACCTGTAGGACTCACAAGTCAGTCAAACTGCACAGCAACACAAAAGGCCAAGAATAAATCCTAAGAGCTAAATACTCCATGTCTGTTTGGGGTGTGCCAGCCTGGTAAATAACCTGGTGCTGCATGCCAAGGCTGCTTTGCACCATCACATTCTCCAAATTGTATCAAACCACTGCAGCCACAGCAATTTGTAACTCGTTTTAGGGAGATTCCTTCTAGCAGGTGCAAGCCCTGATTTCCTGGTGACAAGCTGCTGCCCCACTCCCACACCAAAGTGTGGCCAGACCTGATCCCAGCGGATCAAAAGGTTCAGTTCAGCTCTGCCAAGGCAGTGCCCCCACTGAACACTGCCCGTGGTCCTTGCTCTCCTGCACATTTTGAGAGCCAGGAGCTTTACCTACCTGGTATTTGAAACATTTAAAACAATGGAAGATATATCAGACTGAGGTGGTGAAAGGAAGAGAGGCCTAGATTGTGCTCTCAGCACATTTGTCTTTAGGAGGTTCTTTCTTCCAGAAGCTACAGGTATCAGTAGAGAAGTTTGCTTTAAAGCCATTAATCCATACAGAAAGTCTCCCAGGCAACAAGGTACAGAGTCACATATTTTCAAGATGTTTTAGAGATGTTTTTTTCTCCTCTTTCCCTCCTTTTTGCCTCCCTGGTATAATCAAATTCCTCCCTGAAGGGCTGAGCATCTGCATAGAGTACCACTGGTGAATTCTATTCATGGACACAACCTGTTCACTCCTAAGTTTGCACTTTTAGGTTTACTACACTGTATTTACCTTAATTTCTTAGGGGAAATTGATGAATTTCTTCTATAAAAAATCTTTTAGTGAGACTGCTCACCAGAGATCTGAAATCTCAGAAAATATAAGTCTCCATTTGGCTCTTACAGAACAGAGCCCATTTTGTCTGTTTTGTGTCTGAAGTCAAAGTCACACACACAGCTCAAAGCTGTCTCCAGTGGCTCCTGAGTTTGCCATCAGCAGTTTCTCTAAGAGACTTCAGAAAATCAGAATTTGCAGGAGTGACTGCATTACACAGCACTTCTAATTTAGTCCTGGAAATAAATTCTGTTATTGCAAACAACAAAGTTATTTCTCAAAAAGAGAATGGAAAATGAAGATATTTATAAACAAAAAAATAAAACTGGCCTTAGAACAGAAAAGCTGTTAATTTAAAAGGTGTGGGGTTTTTAATCCAATGTCTTATGGCAAAAAGGAGCCCTGCAAGAAGAAGGAATACGGAATGGTTGGAGGTGACCCAACAGCTTCCACCCCCCAGAATCTCACCCTTCAACCCCCTCACCTCACATCTCCATGGGAGTGAAGTAGTTTTACAGGGTTTATCTCTGGGAGAGGAAATGTTATCTAAGTACACTTATTTCTGAACACAAGTTGGAAGCTTATTTTCAAGACTTAAGTCTGAAAAAAATTTATTTTACATTAATGACATGTGAAATAATACCACCTGTCATTTTGACTTTATGAGTTTTACCTCACCCTCACTGTCTCACATCTCCTGTAGCAGGAACATTTCCGTGGTCCCTGTTTGTGCAACCCCCACTTGCAGTGCAGCAGCTCAGTCTCTGGTAACTCAGAGCATCCCCTTGGTGCCAGCCAAAGCCAACTCCCACCTGAGGCAGGGGGGCTGCAGGTGGTGACAGTGACACAGCTGCTGCTGACATCTCTGGATGTGCTGCTCGCTGCTCCTCCCTCCAGCAGAGCACGGGCAAACCAAACAGCAACAGAGAATTCATCAATTAAGTACAGAATCGACTCATCTGGCAGAAAGCTGCTCTGCCCTCCAGGACAAGAAAGGTCTCTCGTCACAGGGATGGGAGACACAATGTTTAATTACTTTAAATGACAGTGAGATATTTGCTTTTCACGTAGCAGTGAACAGAAGTAGCCTCTGACTTATTTAACACACAATGTAGGTTGGAGAGAGGGTGGAAGAGGGATGTTTCACCCAAAGCTTTTTTTCCCCTCTAAGAATCCCACAAATGAGGAATTTCAGAGATTACTTTGGCTAGCTACTCCAAGTTTTTAATGTACCTCCAAATGTCCCAGAAAGACCAGTAAGATTTAAAAGAACCCCTCTTCATTTCTACAAAATAATTTTAAACTCTTAATAATCAAAGTATTTTGTTTGCTGGCTTTTCACTTATAAAGCTATTAACAAACATCCATATAAAGCTTCTGGAAAGCCAGTAAGCCACTGAAACTTCATCTGAGATCTTGCTCACAAATGAGACTGTAGCATCTGTGTAATACTATCACAGTAAATCTTCTGGGGATTTTCATGGCAATCATTGTTTTGGAAGCAAACCAATCCAAATAGTGCAGAAGACACTGATATAAAACACCTTCAAGAGATTAATTAAAGAAATAAATTTTTACCTGAGTGATTGGATTGTCACATCCAGAGGAAAAAAACTCTTATTATTGAGAAAATGACAGAATTTCAGAGTACTACTGCAGGTGGCAGTCTGCTGGTAAAATTAAATCCCAAAGCAGGAAGCCCAGACAAGATAAAGTTGTATCAACATTTTCATTTCAGTTTTATACTAAAGAAATAATTTGTCATTGTGGAATTGGGATTCAGTGTTTTTGTACTCATCCTGCCAAAAAAAGATTTAATATACCACTTACCACTCAATTACCACTTTTCGAACTCTATCTCTGCAGTATCTTGGTGAACAAGAAGTTTTCTTCCCCTCAATCTTTAAAAATAAGTTAATATACAGTTCACTAAGCTTCTAAATTTACATTTTATTGCAGCAGTACTGAGTTACAAGAGATACCTGAGCAGCCTTCAATTCATTGAAAGGCTGTTGGTCAGCAGTTCAAAGCTGGACACATTCAGACATGATGAGTTGTTTCAAAATGTTATGTTGGCCACAATGGTAAAAAAAACCCGCCCAGCCACTCCAAACAGTCATCAGGTTGCTGAAATTTTATAGATAAACAATTCCTTGTACTATCAGTTGATGTATTTCTTTAAGTACTATCAAAATTATACCATTTTGACTGGCTGCACTCTACAAGAAAAAAGATCTCTTTAAAATAAAGAAATTATTTAAATCTCTGCTTCTGAGAGCACAGCAGCTTTTACGTTACCAAAAGCTAAAGAAAAGTTCTTTTTAAAATGACAGCATCACCTTTGTGTGAGGAGGAATATGGACATGGAGAGGCATCAGCAGCAAGTTAGAGGTGATAAATTAACCCTTGTAAACAAATACTTGAGATAGAGTTACAGATAAAGAAAATCAGAAGAATCTGTGGGGTTTTTGTTTTGTTTATTGAAATATGACCAGCAGTACGCAAAAAATATCTTTAAAAACATAACATAGCAAAACCTAGTAATTTTAAAATTAACAAAATAAAAAGATGTTTAGAGTTAAATGAAAAAACCTCATTGCTAGAACTGTGTTTCCTACAATGTAAACAAAAGCATAAAGGTTATGCTTGCAACAAACACAGAAGCAGGTTTATGGAGCAGCACAAGAAAGCAACATTATGTTGTAATCTGATGGTTTGGTCTATTGATTTGAATTCAGAATGGGAAACCTTCCTCAACAGAAACTTCACAACTACAGAAGAAAGTTAGTCACGTGCTTTGTCATTTGAAGCAAAACATTTAGAAAACATTTTGGTTTCATTTTTGGTTTTTGTTTGTTTGCTTTTCCAGAAACCATCACCAGCAACACTTAGAGCAAGTAGAACAATTTCCTGAAAAAGTTATTACTTCAGACTAGTGAGGAAGCCTGACACATTTTAATGTCCTCTAGAGTTATACTGCAAGAATCCAAGTCAATCTTACACCCAAGAATCGACAACGTTCACATTGTAATACTGTGGGGAGAAAAAAAAAATCATTGCTTCAAGCAAAAACTAGAAGAATTCCAACATTTTAAACAAGTCTATCCTGAATCGTCACACCTGGGCTGTTTCATCACTCTTTTGCCTGCTGGGCTGTTCTGTCAGACTTGTTTCGCATCGATCTGTCGTACTAGAAGGTTTTATTTTGGTCCTGTAGATTCCATAACCCAATGTCCGCCCTTCACAGACAACTACTTCATGCCTAGTGCAGTGAAATGAGTGTGATACACCCGGCACTGACTGACTGCCAGCAAGACCCAGTGTCCAAGGAGCAACAGCCAGGCTGCTGTCTCATCTCAGTGACTACACAGCAATCCCAGGAAAGCCTCCAGTATAAACCTGCTCTGGCTCTCTGCTGGTGTTGCCAAAGCTGTCAGTCAGTGCTGGGGTTGGTGCAAAGCAGGGAGATGCCCAGAAAGGAGAAAATACACTACAAAAGCCAAATCAGTTTTTACTGAGGAGTAACATTCAGTCTAAGTTGGGCTGCACTGGAAAGGCTCCCTCTGCTACTACCACACCACTGGCTGAGTCAGTTTCTCCACCCCTCCATCTAGACCAAGAGGTGATTTCTGCACAATGTGCTGTGCCAGGAGCAGCACTCCCTGCTCTCACTGCACTTTACACATCGTTGGTGTCATACAACTTTCCATCCTTTCCTTCCAATCATCCGTGCACCCACATCTGAATTTTCTATCAGCAGCACAGATGAACAAAACAGGAATAGGAACACCATAAACCAGCAGCACACAAAATCTGCTAACCAGAAAGCTCCAAAAAAGCCCTGCTAAGAAGGAACAGAGAAGTAGAACACAGATAACTCTCACTGGGTTTGCTCCTGCAAGCCTGCCCTGCCAAAAGCAGCAGCCACAAGGACATCCCAGCACTGCATCTGTTACAGTTCCAGGACATGTACACAAGCAGGAAAATGCCAGAGCACTTTAGTTCTTAATGACAGCATCAGAAGTGGGTTAACTAGATATTATTGCAGAAATTATGGTTCAGTGCATGGGTAGCCAATCTAACCACAATACCAGCACTAAGCACCAGCTCTGGCTCACAACTCCCACTTCAGCACCTGTTCTTGAGTCATTCAGTTGGCCACATATAAGCATACAAGTGAACAGAGATGAAGCCAGGTGAAAAACATTCTGAATAAAGTAAAATCTTGTACCTACAACTGCAATCTTTCCTTAACTCAATGTGCCATGTCATTTATTACATAAGCTAGTCAAGAAATATAATATTCTGTAGTGACAAATATACATATTCAGCAACTTGACAGAAGTCAGGCCTCAAGAAGAAAATAGAAGCTGGATCCTGTGGCCAACTGACTTGGCATGTTATTCAACCAAAAGAACTGTCTGTGGGTTGCAGCTCCAAAGAATGAAAGGCATGAACCCAAAGCTAAGTGGCAAATAATGTTACTCCCCTTCTCCTGAAGATGCACTCATCTGTTTTCAAACATACTTGAGAAACCATTTAAAAAAACAAAACCAACAAAACACAAAAAACCAAAACAGTAATACAGAAATTCCTGTACAAGAGAACATTAGGGTTCTGCAGAAGTGTTACAGTTTATTCCTTTAAGGCAATTCATAAAAAATATTTTAATGACACGTAAACAACTTTAATCCTTTAAGATCATTTGCTACTTAGGTACCATACGATGCACGATTTCCACATTTGAGGAGAAACTGACATTCAACAGAAGACACAAGAACTTGTTTAAAAAAATCATTGTCTCAGGACTGCAGTAATTAACTGCAACACATCTTTTAATAAGTATTTGCACATTAGAGTTTTCAGCCTCTCCCCCAAACACTGAACCCTTTTCTGAAGAGGTGTTCAGGACAGAGAAAAAGCAAGGTGAGAAGTTAAAAAATATAATAGGGTCTTTCTGCATGCAAAATTTTGTATATAATTTATTTCTAATTCTCTTAAAATGTTTCTTTCAGCCTCTTTTTTATTATATAAAGGAGAGAAATATGCATATATTATGTAATTGATTTTAGTGTTTAGTACAGTGTTTAAATTCTCTACCAAAGTTTGCCAAATGCAAACATCATGAAGTTCAACAAAGCCAAGTGCAAGGTCCTACACCTGGGTCACAGCAATCCCAGGGAAAGGACTGGGAGCAGCCCTGCAGAGAAAGACTTGGGGGTGATGGCTGATGAAAAGCTCACCATGAGCTGTCACTGAGCACTCACAGCCCAGAAAGTCGAGGGAATCCTGGGCTGTATCCAAAGGAACGTGGGCAGCAGGGTGAGGGAGGGGACTGTCCCCCTCTGCTCTGTTCAGACCCCACCTGCAGTGCTGAGCACAGCTCTGGGGCCCCCAGCATAAGAAGGACATAGAAGTGCAGGAGCACGTCCAGAGGTCACAATGGTGGTAAGAGGACTGGAGCACCTTTCCTATGAAGGGAGGCTGAGAAAGTTGGGGCTGTTCAGCCTGGAGAAAGAAGGTTGAGTGGAGACCTCATACGGACTTCCAGTATCCGAAGGGGCCACAGGGAAGCTGGAGAGGCACTCTTTGTCTGGAACTGCAGTGACAGGACAAAGAGGAATGGGTACAAATTGAAAGAGGGCAAGTTTAGCTGAGATATACAGAAGGAATTCCTCACTGTGAGGCTGGTAAGGCACTGGCACAGGCTGCCCAGAGAGGCTGTGGATGCCCCAACCCTGGCAGTGTTCAAAGCCAGGTTGGAGAAGGCTTTGAGCAACCTGGTCTGGTGGGAGGTGTCCCTGCCCATGGAAGAGGGGTTGGGACTGGGAGATCTTTAAGGTCCCTTCCAACCCTTAACATTCTGTGATTCTTTACACGTAAGAGAGAAATTCCATCATCATATTAACACAGTCCTTCAATCCCATAAAGATGCCAACCACAGTTCAAGTCTTCTGATTGAACCCCTGTCATCAGGGACAGGATCAAGAGCACTGTTTCATGCAGGCTACAAGGAAGTGATTACTTTTGGTCATTACCAACAGGTCTGTATTAAATTACATGATCTAGAAGTAAAAGCTTCTGCATTCAGTTGCTCATTTGCTAAGCCACTCACAGTCTTCAAAGAGACTCAAACTCATACTTGAAAGTGAATTAAATACAGTGTAATCACTAATACTGCATAATGTCTACTGAGAGACTAAAAAGGCCTAACACAGATCAATTCCAGACAGGTAAAATAAACAGCTAGAACACCAAAAAGAAAACAAAAAACTTATTCCTTCCAAAAAGTAGTAAGCACTGTCATTTACAAATAGTAGTGTTTATGTTAAAATAGAGAGGGGTACCTAAAAAGAAATAGCCTTGGCAACCAAATCCAAATGGCATGAGTGTAAATCAAAGCAAAACAAGAACCTCTACTCCAGAAACGTGCAGGATGTTTACCTTGGATCAATTACTATTTTAAATGGTGGTTAAAAGAGATATTACAAAACCAAAGTGGGAAAAGGCTAAGAACTGCTATTCTGCATTAATATACAATGTGTTTATGACAGCATCTTCCAATAGAAAATACAAGTGTTTTTACACCACTCCAATATTTGTAAAAAGCATAGTTCATGTGTACACTTTAAAAAAAAAATCACATTTTTCAATCTGAGGCAAATTAGCCGTAATAAAATCTAATTTTGCTTATGACAGATGTCAACCTTAAGATGTTAAAACACTACGCTAAAAATACAGCTTGCAAGCTGGAGCTGCACATGTTCAAACAGTTTCATAAACATTAAAAAAATCCCAAATTATGATATGTATTTACTTTCTGAAGTCAGTCTTCATTAATTCTTGTCCCTACAGGACAAAAAGATTTTCCAGTTAAGACATTTGTCTGTTTAAGTTCTAGGGAAGAAGGGGAAAAGTGTTCTGAATTTTTCCATAGACTACTTTTTCTCTTAGGACTCAACTGTCACTTAAGCATCACAAGAACAATTTGAAATGTAAAACTGATTAGCTATACACAATGGAATTGGTCACAAAGGGATCTAAAAAAAAAAGTTATATCATAAGATCCATTCTCCATATAGCTCACAGTATCCACTGGAAGTTTCTCTAGAATTAGAATAAGTTCGCTAAAAATAAGGCTGAAGATGGAATTTCAGCACTATGAAACAGATGAGATAGGATTAAGAGGAGAACCCATTTGGGTAAGTACTTTATCCAGCCACTGGAGGGGCCCATGAAGATGAATTTCTATCCAGCAGGGGGTGCTTGTGACATCCTGTCGGTGATATTCAGCTCCCCAACCCTGGAAAATGAACAAAATGGTATCAGTCAACTGGAGGACAAGCTTCTCTTTGAAATTAATACAACAAGAAGCAGGAAATCACCATCTCAAGATACTTATCTGAAGGTAATTCATAACCTAGTAACACTCATCTAAAGGAACAAACCCGAGGCTGGGAAGGACAGGAGGGAAGCTGCACTGGAAGCCTGAATCAGGTCTTCTATGCCACAGCCTCCTGTGGCGCTCACTGCTGGCTCCAGGATGGCTGCTGGCCATGGCCACATCGCTCTTCTGTTTCAGCCTCCTGCTCCCTCTCCTCCACACTCTCAAACTGAGCAGTGTTTGTCATAACTGACAAAACCACCCAGACATCTTTTGGACAAGATGCAAATAAAACACCTGCAAAGCCCAAGTTTAGACTCCACACTAAACCTGAGACAGACATCTTCATTAAGCAATGCTCAGAAAACGCTACTGTGAGAGTTACAGCACAGCTTGACTTCAGAAACTCAAATCATGTCTTTTTTTCATGCCCAGGGATATTTTTAAACTAATAATCAATTTGAAGAAGTTGAAAATTTTCTTCAATAATTACGCTCCTTTCTACTCACATTCTTTTAGTGGACTTGTTATTCACTTTGCTCCTTCAAATTTAGAGCATGAACTTAAATCTCCTTTAACAAAATTACAGCAATCACAATGAATAAATTCCTGTCCTGAATACTGAAGTAATTGAAGACACAGCCAACATTCAATACAGCAATCTGTGCTTTTCTTTTATTACACTGATTTCCTTCTCCCACAATTAATCACTTTAAATATACTTATCCTTGAAAGAACCACATCAGGCCAAACCAGCTTTGCTACAGTGCTAAATGGAATTACTGCTAATACCCAAACCCACAATAAACTTAAATACCCTCAGAAATCTTTACCTTTACAAAACTCATTCGAATGGTGCACATTTTGGTGAGCTCATATACTGCTTCAAATCCATGGTTGACAGACTGAGCTAAAAGCTGAGCGAACTCCTGATTGTTAAAAATTTTCAGACTGCATCCACTGGGAATCTTGCATACAGTTGTTGGATGAAAGCCATGGTGGTAGTTGCAGTTCCTGCTCTGTACAAATATGCTGCTATCACTTAAACACTCAGCATAGACTTCTCCACCAACATAGTAGAGATGAACTCCTTGAAAACAAAGATAAAAACATTTCAAATTACTTTGCTGTCTCTGATTTCTAGGTAGTTGTCATAAATTCTATTTTTTTGGTGAAAAAAAGAGTAAATTTCTGCCTGAGGAGGTTTTCAGAAAAGCTTTTGCTCACACTATAACACGCTTTCTCATTTCAACACAGCAGGCTCATGATACACCAGCCACTAGATGTCCTTCTCTGATCAATTACAGAATAGAATGAAAAAATTACTGCCACATTTCAACAGTTAGTCATTTCAAGCTATTTTTTTAGATGATTTATGTGGATTTTAAAACTCCAGTTTTATACACCTGGCAGCTTCTGCCTATGCCAAGTGTAACAGAAATAGGTGTGTCCTGGGAGAAGGGTCAGTGGTGGACATGAATGAGAAAGTATATCCATAGTCTGCTCTGATTTTCAGTACATTTTATCAAGCTAAAGGGCAGTTAAGTCTAATTATTTGCTCAACTTAATCACCATCAGGCTTTACAAACCTTAACATCAACAGAGCCCCTCGACTTAGCACATCAGTCTGCATTCAGCTATGCACATACTGAAGTCTGTACAACATCATTACTGACTAAAAATTAATATACAGAAGCTGCCCATCCCTCCAGCAGCCAAACACAGCTTCTCACTGCTGCTTCACTGAGGCACCTGCCTTCCTTCCCCCATCCCAGTTCTACATGGTTGGGATATAGCTCAGTTTAAGTCTTCCCTGCAATACCCTGAGAATCCACTATGGACTATCCCGGGGTTTGCCAGAGGAGGCTGCAGCAAGTCAACAGATGCAAGTTAATCTTTGAGACAGCAGCAACTGTTGTGAACATTGCCAGACCCACTGGGGACTAAGGTAGGACGGAGGCTACAGAGAAACCATTGGCTTCAACAACTACAAGCAGCTGTCAGAGATCTGGGGTGGGCAAGAATGCATTTTCACAACACAGCCCTATTTATTTAAAAAGACAGTGACCACCACTTGTCAGCTACAGTAAAAAACCTTAGCAAATAGCATGGGGTAGTTCTAAGGAGCAAAACCTCAAGACCTTTCAAACAAAAGCCACAAATAAACAGTATTTTATCCCTAAACAATCTTAATTGTTGTCAGAACAGTTACCATAAAGCAAAGTTTAAGTTCAATAATTACTATTAGAGAAGCAGACATTTTAAAGCTCATTACTATTCTACAACATAATGATGGGTCCTGGTTACACTTCTGACCTTAGGCAGATGCATAAGATTTCTCTGCCAATACCATCAAAAGGAGCGAGCCAACACAAAAGAACCTGACAAACAACCCACGCCCCACAAATCAGTTGTTCCCCTTTATAACATTATTTTATTTATACATTTTTTGGACAACTGCATTGCAGAGCCAAGTTTCCAACAGATACAAATAGAACTTCTGGTCTCCAGATTATCTGCAAAATTTTGTCATATTTATAGTAGTTTCTAATTAAAAGAATGGGACAGGGTGGATGTTCATCAATCAAAACTCAACACCAACCTTACCAAATGCTCTTAAGTGGTAAAAAGGCCTCTAAATATGTGCAAGAGAAACACGGTTCTCTTCTCAGGACTGAGTTAAACACAAAAGGAAAATATTCAGCAAAAGTGTTCCACAATTTAAGCTAATCCAGGCACATTCCATCAAAGATGAAAACTGTGCATCTCTATGTACTATCAGCCAAAACAGTAGAGGAAAACTAGAAGATCTTGCAAAACCTGCTGTCTCCAGGAATCCCTCCCACACACATCCACGCCCCATGGATTCACTCAGACAAATGAGCCCTTGCAGTTTTGCATTAGCACTTCAAAGTCCTGCTGCCAACTCACCAAGAGATTTGAACGTACTGCAGACAGCAGGTAATACCTTACAACAACAAAACAAAAATCCTTGACATACTGTAAAGGTGTATGAAGAATTTAAGAAGTAGATATAATGCAGAGTATCATGGCATATCCAGCAATGTTTCATAGTGCTGAAACACAGAACTGTACACATCATTTACCCTAACAAGCAAGCCCCAGTGACAATCTAGTTTGGTAAGGAAGGGGTAATAATACTCAGTCTTTTTAATTAGTGACAAAGAAAAATGTATGCAATTCCTGATTAATTAGAATCAAACCATGCCTAGCTAAGTCATTTTCTGATACTGGAGAGGTAGATAATATATCACATCTCAGATTACCTCTAGCATTCTCATCTGAGAATAATCACTGCTGCAGTATAGAGAAGCTGAAATAAAAGCAAGGCCATGGTTTCTCACTCCTGAGTAAGAGAACTCAGCTTTACCTTTGCCAATGTGCCGTCGAGTGTTCTCGATCGTCGAGTTGCGATTGACGTTGGAGAGCAAACCTAAGCAGAACCTGTTCTTGTTATTGGAGGGATCTGTAAACCCATCTACCAGGACACTTGTGGAAGATGCATGGAAAGCCTCCCCAACACGATTATTTAACTCATAATACACAATGGAACACCAGTGTTTGGGTTCTTCATAGGCAACGGGCTGCACATCTGAAAAGCAAATGGAAATAACAGCTTATGTTAAGTGTTAAAATATGAAATCCAGAACTGTCAAGCAGACCTTCCAAAACACCAACAGCTAAGTAATATCTTAGTGAAAAATTCTGATATGCAACAAGTGTCCTGATTACAATCTTAATGATATTGACCTTCATGCATTTTAGCTGGTCTGTTGATTTTACGATGATTTTCCAAGCTTAAGCCTGATATTAAACAAAAACAACCTTACACACACACAAAGGACTATGTGATAGCAGGTAAAACGTAACTCTTCTGTCCACTTTTAAAAAATCTGTTATAACTGGTATTTTGGGACTCAATTTTCAGAGCCTTTGCACAAATGTTATTCCAGCAACAGGCAAAGGTAGCAGAAAATAAATGAAAAAAAGTTCAACTCACTGTAAGTCACACTATGCACCTGAGGCTTTAAAAGCAAAAGATGAAAACAAAAATATGCAAGGTAAGTTTTATTTCTCAATTTTGTCAGTTTTAGCCCCAGTTTACCTAGAAGGACTGTTTCCACCTATCAGCAAGATTTACTGGCCCATTTGAAGTTATTCCTTCAATTTGGTCATGAGCTGCAAGAAGCCAAACTATGTAATTTTACACCAGACTATACAACTTACCTCTGGTAGATATATTTGGCATGATTTGAGGGATCATTGTATTGCTGGTGTCCATAGACTGTGAATTATCCTGCCCCATTTGTTCATCAGGGGGCATATATGCAGGAGGTGGAGTATCAGCTACAAATGTGAAAAAGTAAGAATAAACCTCAGCAATTTAGAGTATTTATTTATAAATTCTACAGTTGTAAACACACAAAAATATTCCCCAACAAGAGATGCTAAAAAATCTGGACTAATTTTCAAAGAAATGTGAACACAGCCAGCTGTCTTTACAGTAAACTCCTTCAATAGCTGAAATTTTACCTTTGGGACCAATAACAAGACTGGAAACTTGAAAAAAATACGAGATGCACTTTTTTCTTTCTGCCTTTTTTTATTTTTTTTCTTTAATACCTGCACTCCTGCAGTTGGGCAAGATGACTCTGCTTCCCTCTTTCTGTCACACAAACATGAGCTTTCTTGCCTATCCTCTTCTCCATGTTCAAAAATAAAGCAGTAGAAGAAATAACTATTTGCTTACTATAACAAAGGCCTAGAACAGGGTTTGTTTTTTTTACTGCTCCTGCAGGCTGGGTTCATTACAGAAGTGTGAATCTGCTTTCTTCCATCAGCACAGCACTGAGTGTGGCAACACCCCTCTGTACCCTATAAAAGCTTCCACCCCAGTAATCCCAGTACTTGGCCAACAGGGACACCCACTGACTGGGGCACTTCCTGGGGAACTCAGCAATCAGAAAGAACAAAGATTAGGGCACTGAGATAGTGAAAAAATAAAATCTTTAATCTATTAAATTCTTGGCTTTATAAACCACACCAGAAATCAGACAGAACCAGCAAGACTTCTCTCCTTTGTCCCTATCAATTGTTTTTTCTGTATTTTCCAACTCAGTTAAACAGAATCAGTTTAATCCAATCTTTTCCCAATAAAAATGTTACTTTTTTCCAGTTAAACACCTATTTTAAGTGGTTTTGTTCAGTGAAAGATATCAATAAACTTCCTGTTCAGCATCCTGCATTTGCCTTCTTTTCACAGCTAAATATTACTCTAAAGTATGGATTAGTTATTCTATAGTGAAGCTGTGCAAAATAACTCAGCAGTGTTATATCCATGACAAAAAACATTTGGAAAAATAAAACTATAACAATTAACTCTGACCAGTGACAAAATTAAGAAGAAAATACCATAAAATGCAAATGAAAAAGCCATTTATTGCAAATATCACGAATTCCTGAGGTGATAGGTCACAACAACATGTGACATTTCAATTACTTTCATTAAACTGCCATTAAGGCTGTACTCACCTGGCAGCTGGAAGGGACTGGATGGCCCAGAGCTGGCTGGGGAGCTGGGGTAAGTGCTGCTGGCTGGAGAAGGGGGGTAGGGGCTGTTTGGGGAGATGGAGAACGGAGTGCTGTTGGGCTGCTGGAAGGAGTCTGGGAAGGTGGCGTTGTGTGGCATGTGGGGCTCGTTGTGGCTCAGGTTCCTGAACTGAACCAGCAGGCTGTGCTGGGGGTTGAACTCACTATGTCTAGGCACTAACACTGGAGGTAGAACTGCAAAAAACAAACAAAACCCAGGTACATTTAGATTAAAAACTGAGATATAAGGTAAGACATACAAATAATGTGCTATTCTGCTCATCATGGTTATTTCAACACTAGCTGGGGTGGAAAGAGGAGCAGGGGATTAATCTGGAATGCCTTTACTCCATCCTCTCTCCTTTATTTTTTTACATCATGCTTGATGGAAGATTCAAACTTTACTCTGGCAAAAATCACAAAACCACCCATATATTTCATGCAACTCAAAGATAACCTTTTTTTAAAAATAATAAACCAAACCAGTCTACATGTGGCACATACTGAAAAACTGATGCAGAAGTGCAAAACTCAAGTGTCTGCATACGTGAGCAAATCAGAGAAAATGGAAATACAGTCTCCACTACTACAGCTGAACTACACAGTTACATATTGTCCTTTCCACTGAAGACAAAATCTACACTGCCATATAAAACTACAGCTAAGCTGGAGTTTTAACTTTTAACGTCAGGACTGGTGGAGTCTGGAATTCCAGTGCTGTAGCAGTGCCCTCAAGCACTGCAGTTGGTTGCAGTAGTAACAACCACTTTGGGGAGCATGGGAAGCAACTTCTCCCCACACTGTCCACAGCAGGATTCTTCATCTCTCCCACCTGCAATCCCAACTCTCTTCACCTTTTCCCATGGCAGCACATCTTAACAGCAGGCTCCTCACCTGACACACATCTGACTGATCACATCTCTTGGTTTTATTCATCCCTCCTGTCTCCTAACTGGAAATCAAGTGGGGAACTCTACCATCCTAGAATTTTATTCATTTTATTTTTTATCTCTTCAATTCATGCCACACATTGATTAAACAGCAAGCCCCTGAAAGGCGGCACCCACCTCCTTGCAAGGACTGAGATTTTGAAACAAGTTTCTCAAAGAAACTGAAACTGAAAGAACACATCACTGCTTTCTATTTTACAATAAATGAGAACTTTGCTACTAACTTTAAGGGCAGCAGGCTTAAGAGGTCTGTGGTAAAAAGGTGATTAATCACAAAGAAAACAGTGAGTACAGAATGGACAACACACCTCCCTAAAACCCCACAGTAATGTACACTCTGAACATTCCTCTCCCAAACTGCCTTGTACACCATTTTTAATTGCTTGTACAGTACCAGAGGAGGATGGAGTGAATAGTAAGTGGTTACTAAAGATTCTGTTGAGTTTTTAGGGCAGTAACTTTCAAACATACCTGGGCTCTCCACCCTCTTGTAGTGGTATGGATTGATGCAGACTTCCTTTTGTTTAGATCCAAAAGGAAATTCACAAATATCCAATGGCTTCAGCTCGTGATGGCTTTGTAGGTCCGGCCAGCGCCAAACGCGGCAGTAAATGACGTGGGGAAGGCCCTTCCTGTGAGAAACCTGGAGCCGTCCATCTAAGGAGCGCGGGATAGTAACGCACTTGCTGGGCTGGCCTGGACTGCTCAAGGCTTTCTCCAGTTCTTCCATAGCACCCTTTTTCTTTTTCAGCTTTTTTACCAAAGCATCAACAGCTTTTTCTGCCCATTTTTCCTCTTCATCTCCTTGTTTCCAGCCCAACAGACGCTTTACAGCTGGGCTAGTAAAGGAGAACAAACTGGCCATTGACGTCATTTGACACAAGTCTTCAAAAAGTTTGTTGGGTTTTGTCTGTTGGGGTTTTTTTGTTTATTTATTTGGGGTTTTTTTGCCAAATAAACGTCAGTGTATACCCAAAGCAGTTATTGCAACTGATGAGCTGTATTATTTCCTGGACGATGACAAACGAACATAGAGATGTCAGTGATGAAGTCTTCACATCAAATATGAGGATCGATTCCTCCAATTTAGTTCTAGTAAAAAGGAAATTTAACAAGGAATTAGCAAACAGGTAAAGGCTGTGGTAAAACAAAAAGGCAGATATTAAAAGACTTCCTGTTTCAACCCTAGCATTGCAGCTGATTTTGTTTCAAAACAAAATCCCAGAAGCCACCTCACCCCAAAAAAGTGATCAGTTCCCAACGCTTGCACTACTGACTAGTGTGAAAAGGGACCATCAAGGGATGATAGGGACAGCACAGTTCCTGTTAATATTCCATAAACTGATGACTTTGTCTCAGAAGTTTGGCTTGACGAATACGCTTTAAAACTAGTAATATATCCCTGTCATGGTGCTGCATTAGAAGACTAAACTTGCTATGAAGAAACAGGGAAGAGGCAGGGTGGAACCACCAGTTCCAAGACCAGTACTGCATGGAAATACTCAACTTCTCAAATGGATCTTTATTCTCAAAAAGGAAAAAGCCTCAAGCATCTGCTTTTTCTTGAGCTCTAATTAGTTATCCCATGTTTTTGAGAGTATTAAAAAAAATTAGGAAGAAACTGTTGATAAAGAAAACAAAATACAATTAAAAGAAAAACCCAATAAAAAGCACAAACCAAACCTTCTCCAGCCACTCAGACAGGTGGTCAACCTTTTTTTAGCTGTAGCTAATTTTATGCTGCACTTCCTTGTATCTTTTAAGAAGAATATTTGAAGTGCTGGATATTTTTAGCCTTGGCAGAAGAAAATTGTTTTCTTCTCCCCAGAAAAAAGAAGAGGGGAAAAGACATGGTGGAGTAAGCACTAGAAATGTGACCTTTACTACACACTGCCTCAGAAAGGACAGGAGCAGAACAACTCGCTCATGAATGGTGTTTTACCACTCCCCAGCCCTAATGCAAATCCTCCCCCCAGCAATTTAAGGAGTACCGATGACAAGAGGAAATGATGTGCTGTGGCAACGAACTGATAAGAACTTGTAAAATCTCTTGTGAATACTAAATAAGCAAGTATAGACAATGAGCAGCCGGCAAAAAGCAAGAGCAGAGCTAGGAGAAAGGATGTCAATAACAAAAGATGCTTCCTCTCTTGCTACAGAGACTGCCAAACAACATTGTCTCTCCACTTTTGATAAACCTTGGTGAATTAGAACACCTACCCTAGCCCGAGACACCAAATCTGCACATAAGAGAAAAAGTGGGGGGTGGGGGAAGCAGAATGTTAAATACCTCTGTGCTGGTTCTCTTAGATCGCTACCTTTAATCAAGAAGATTTTTTTTCCTCCCATCTTTGATAAACTAAAAGTCATCTGATAAGGCTTTTATAAGTGTCTGGGCATATTTACAGGCTCACTCAGGCACTTGGACAGATACTTTAATATAACAGAACCATGCACTAAGCACCATCAACCAAAGCTACAGTAAACATCCCTAGGTAAGGCATTCATGTCCCACATGTAACCAGCCTGTATTTTCTGCTATGGAGTTAGAGGGTGAGGAAAGCAGGGAACAAACCCAAGGACACTTGGTGCTCCTTTACAGGAAAAAATCCATTTATTTCACACAGTAGCTTCATCCCATTGGTACCTCTTTGATTATTCAGCTTTGTTTCAGTGATATGGAAAAAAAATCGGAAAAGCAAAACAAACACAAAAACTGTTTGAAGGTCTTTCTTCCTAAAGCTCTCATAAAAAAACAAAATGGAAAAAAAGAAATTAAGAGAATAGAAGTCTTCCACTGCTTCAGTAACTCCCTAGAAGAAGGTATTGAGAAAAAAACTCACGAAAAATCCTTAAATAATTACATATCACCTTTTTTCTTCAGAAATATCACCATGTCTGCACTTTAATACTAATTTAGTTCCCTAGGACTACTACACATGAGAACCTTTGCCCCCTTCAAAGTAACAGGAAATACATAAAGAGAGATAAACTTGGCCAGGAACTCAGACTGAATTTTTTCTTTTACTGAGGATAAAAGTTTACCCTTTTAAAAAGTAAAAGCTGTTTACAGTTGCAACTAACTTACTTTCAAGCCTTGCATACATTCAATAGCTGCAAGATCAGCAACTGCTCACATCCCTAGGAAAGGAAATTAACCCACCTAGAATCTCAGACTAGAAGACAATTGAAAAGTTCTACTTTTGTTTCTCAGCTATGCTTTCAAAGAACCTTAAGCATCATCAAGGCAGAAGATGCACTGGAAATTCCTCTAGTTAAACTGAGCTCAAAGGAGAGCTTAACAAACAGCCCCTGATCTATCCCATTACAGGAGCTCCATCTGTATTAAGACACCAAATTTAAAGATCTACGATTCTATGCTACGATCATGTAAAATTTTATTTTGTTTTTTAGTGTTTTGAACATAATGCATCAACTAGGAAAGATATTTTGTTGGTTTCATATAATTTCAACATCATTTACCCACAAGTATGCTCATGGAATAAACAAGCTCACTAAAAGGAAAGGAAATTGGAACAGTTCTACTAAGATGATATTTTCCAGTAACAAGTATTTGTAGGGCAAGTGTCAAGAGAATTATGATAAATGATTGTCCTAGAAACTATCATTTTAGAAATAATCTGTTTGGAATAAGTAACACAACTCTAAAAACTTTACATTTGTCTGAGGGCCCATCCACAAAAGCAAAGCCTGGTAAAACAAGTATTTCAGAAGCATCAGAACAGATTTGATCAAAACTGTTTCAGCTTCTTCAAAACAAGTTTCAAGGTACATGCTTGTAACCATAACCAGTGAAAAATGAGACTGCTGAAGTTTAAAACCTTAATACCATTTACTGTAACTCCATTCTGGCCACCCATGAGGCTTGCAAGACTCTTCAGTAGAAGTGCATTTTAACCTGTTCAACAAAAGCAAGGGCAAGAAAGAAATTGCAACAAAATACTAATAGGCTTTGAGAAGTACAAATGACACTGAATTTATCTCATTACACACCTTCCAGAAGCTCATTTTGAAAGACAAAACACTGAAGGTTTACAGCTTTTGCCTTTTCTTAAGAAAACAAGGTAGAATTAAACAGCTTCATGAATCATGAGCTGGCTTCACGAGCTATTTAAGGCCACAAAGCAGTAGGCTCAGGTATTTATGTAGAAACCAAACATTTCCATGTAGAAACTGCAATTCATGTAGGGTTTTTAGATTTCTGAATGTGTGGTATAAACTGCATTTAGAACATTTACTTGCATTTGCTGTAATTTCAGCATCTAATTTGCGAAAGGTTTCTAAGTAATCATGACATCTGCCAGGAACAGCTTCCCCAGATCATCTGTACTTACAATCAATTTATTCTGAGGCTTAAAAGCACAAGTTATAAGCTGTGATTGCAGTATCACAGAGCATCACTGAGCTTTGAATACAGAAACAAATGCTTTAAAGAGTCACATTTTCATTCAGTGCTGCACAAATTACTCGTATTGCTGCACCTCTAGACACAGCTGGTAACAACTTTCATGGGGAAGAAAGCTTACTTAAATTTCCTTAAGAGGCAGAAGGTCTATTATGCATTACTTTGTTTTATTAAATAACTTTTCAGCTGAGCTACATGAGAACATCAACTGAAAACCATGATATTACATTAAAAAAAACCCAGTTACAAACACTCTTTAAGGAGTGAGTGTGATGAATTACATGGAGTAGCATGAGGGGGCTTTTAATGGGCAAGTATAAAAGGAAGTAATTGCTGTATCAAAATTAGACTTTGGGGCATGCATTATTTATATACTTTTAAAGTTCTTGTTAATGACTACAGCAAATGGAAGGAAACTAGTTGGGTGAACAGGTCCATTGTTTGAACCCTCTCCTTAATACTTCATCCAGCCAGCCAGATATAAACAGAGTTGGCCAACAGCAGAACTTACATTTATGCAAATGGGAGAAATCTACCACCTTCCATGTGCCATCACAAATATTGAACAACTTCCTTTTAGCAGTTCTGGTGAAATTTTCTTAGCCTACTACATTAAACTGGCAAGTTCAGTAGATTCATTGGATGCTACACCAAGCAATCTCCTTCCAGCCAAAAGGGCCTGAGCGAGACTCACTGCAGAACAGAAAATGTAACATTACATACAGTGTATCTATCTTTGTATGTAACTTTCTCCCATTGATTCCAAACCAATTTCCCACCTGCAAAATCCAGGTTTGAAGTACCATTAACCAAGCAAACCATCACCCCAAGCAGCAGGGCAATGAATGATGCTTTCACCAGCACAAGAAAAAAATGCGTAAAACCAATGACCCCCATCCCTTCCTAATGCCAGTACTAAGCTTGTGTTAAAATGTACAAGGACTATTCTCTTCCCACTAATTTACTTGTTTGCAAATCCAGGAAGCCTCCTGCAGCATCATAACCAGTCTGAAACAAGGAACTTCATGATTAGAAGCTGTTTTGAGACTCAGCTTCATGCAATAAACAAAGCACCACTTATAACCAGCAGCACAACCGGGAGTTCATTAGAGCTGCTGCAGATCTGCAGTTAAAGCTGTTCTGCAGTCAGCTCTTGTGCTTAACTTTATTGCCCTTCAAACTCAGAAATGCTCAAGTATTTTGACTCCATACACACATTAATATACATATTCATACAAAAAGCTCAGAAACTCAACTGCAGTATATTACAGTGTATGATATACACAGATCAATACTTTCTTTAAAACTACAACCTCACACATCAATTTCACCTGGTTTTATTAAAATCCTTCTTTCCTTATAAATTTCCTGACAGGAACTGTGCAGGATTGTGCTTGGGTTTTATTATCATTTTCCCAAGTCTACAGCTTACATTGCAGCCCAGCTACAGTCCCTTGCAATGGCACACATCGGAGTCTTTTCTTGAGAACAAACACAGGAGAAATGTTGGCTCCACGTTCTCTCCAGACACTTCAAGCATAAAACAAACCCTAAGATGACACAGTGGTTAAAAAACTTGTTCAATAAACTTGGAAAGGCCTGCATGCTACAGACCACTGCCATAGCCTCGCCACGGAAAGGAGTTTTCTTCAATTACCCTGTGCAACATCTCAGCCACAAAGAGCACCACCACTGAAAAAACTTCTTTTCCCCCTTCTCCCCTTAAGTTTAAGTAAAGGATGAAAACGATTTTATATATTATATCAAAAAGGAAGTTGTGGTATTTTCATCAACACTGGGCTTGCAGTACAAATGTACATCCAGCTGACCAAAATCTATGGTACATGCTGTTACACTAGCACGAGATTTCTTGCTTCAAGCATGCCTTGTAAGGCAATATAATCTAACTGATAATATATGTAAACAAGAACAGAAAAGAACTGTCTGGTATCTTCAAAACTTTTACTAACCATGACTGCCCTCCACACAGAAAAATATACTGAAAATTGCAGACAGGGCTTTCTCACACAATACTTTTGCTTTTAATTTCCACATCTGTACACCATCTAACACAGATTTAAAAAAATGCTGAAGCATTTAGCTCTGTCAGCTGAGAAGTATTTAACCAGCACTCTCTTAAAAGAAACCTAACCAACTCTGAAGCCAAGCACAAGCAGCAAGTAATTCAATGTACATGGAAGATACAGCTCAGACAGCAAAGTGATGCTTCTGTTTCTCCTTAAAGTCTTCTCAAAAATTACTCTCAAAAAATAATACCAGTGATAACAATTTATATCACAAAAGAGTTCCAGGCAAAGACATCCCTAGGAGAGCTCCACTGTATTTCCAAAGCACCCTCACTTCCATCTGATGCCAATAAAAGCTCAGAAAATTTATAATCAAAGAACAGCTTTGGATTTGCTCTGCATCATGACAAAACTTGAGTTTAACTCTGACACAGGGAGGGAAAAAACACCAAAACTTCCCACGCCTAAAGAAGCAGTATCTATTTCCTAAAGTATCCACAATTACAACAAAAAATCCAATGCTGCCATGGCCCTGGTCTCTGCAGCTGCTCTAATTACTGAGCAATTAGCTTTTGTACAAATTCTCAAAACTATAAATTCCATCTTAGAACCAAAACCTGTCTCCCTTAAGTGTTTGGCCAGATCTGTACATTTTCTCACACTTCTATTTCAGCTAACTGGCACTTTCCAACAGCAGCGTTGTGCTGGAAAATGCCACCATCAACAGTATTCAGCCCTGAAACTACTGCCTGTTTTTAAGGTTATTTAAGATCTACTCTAACCAAAGCAGATAACTACAACTTACAATCTATTTATTAATTAAAATTCCAGAGAAAAGCACTGCTACATTTCACTAAACATGAAAACAAAGGCCTATGCCTCCATTGGTAGGTTGGTGGACATGGACAAGCAAGTGGGTGATTAGGAATGACCTCAGCACTACACTTGGAGACAAAAATGGGAAAATAAAGGGCATCTTGTACTTTTCACAAACCTTAAAGTATGCTAAAAAATTAACAAGCTGGACAAAGCCTTCTAAAAATGTTGATGCTCATGTGCAAGACCGTCATTAAAGAGAAAGATTGTAAATACTATGAGTTGCCAACAAAAAGTATAACCTGGAAAAGGGGACACTCAAAAAGCTTTAAAAGAAGAAGAAAAATAAAGATGTATGTGTGTGTATATACTTCCACTCCAACTGAATTGCATTAAGCCTGTGTGAAGCTTACAAAAGCTACAGGATTGGAGGGAACACGACAATAGTAATTCAGCGAGCTTTTTTGTCCCCCTGCACAGAATGAATGAATGGCGAAGTATTCTAAATTTGTCAGTTTGTGACATGCACTGACCCAGAATTCGGAGACACTACTTCATAGCTGGTGTATCAGTAGCAGGGATCCTGACAAATATCCTCTGTCAAGGATGACAGTGCTGGCAGGCCCAACCTTGGTGGTAGGTCAGCAGGGATACAGACTTGGCAGGCAGTGCCCTGCCCCTTGCCAACCCACGCTGGTCAAACTTCTCTACGTGGTCACAGGAACAAAGAGAAAAAGCCTTCCAGAAAGCAGTGCAGGAACTTGCACTGTGACTAATGATAACTGCAAAAGTGTTAAATTACTGTTCAGCTTGCTTTTAATGAGCTGTTTATCGTTAGCCATGAAGATATCTCAAGTGCACTCAGCTCACACAAGAACAAATCTTCTCATTCTGAGCACGAGCTCCTTAACTCTTATTAAAAAAAATCATGTCAAGATCTTTAAAGAAACATTAACGGATTAAAATTCATTCCACCAAATCTAACAGTGGCATTTGAAGAAACTTTTTAAAAAAACCAACCAAACATTAAAATGATCAACAAGGCCTTAACTGAAAGGAGAGGAAGACACAGGGACTTGCACAGAATTGCCACAGAAGTATTTCTGCAGGTATGTAATTCAGCCAAGAGCAATAAAAGAGTTCCTAGCATTTTCTTAAGACATCTATAAAGAAAATAGACAGTTTTCTGCAATTAAAAGTGTCCTCCAAAATATTAAAGGTCACAACATAATTTGCAAAGAACATTCAAATAAACCCAAAAAGTTCCTTAATTGAGCATGAGCACTCCATCTTGGGAGACAATTTTTTCTAACAATATTCTGTAATCATAAAAACTCTGCACAGATCACCTACTCCAGGTGCAAGATTAAAAATCTGAATTCCTAACAAGTACAAAATAGTACAGGGTCAACAACTACAGTTCCTTCAAGTCCCATCAGAGGTTAAAACTCCAAACCTCAAAAAAAAACCCCAAAAATCCCCACCCACCACAGCTGTACACAGCAGCACACCCTGTTGTGATCTTTTGTCATCAAGAGAAAGAAATGCAGAGGAAGCCTCTCTTCCTTCTTTCCCATTTCTCAGCCCCATCATGATTGTCCATCTGGGCTTCCACTGGGAAAGGCCGCTTCGGAAACAGAGAAAACTCCTGTCTCAAATGTATGTCCTCCACATTTGAAAGGAAAAGAAAGGCTTGAAAAAGGCAGATATCCCAGTTAAGTACATGGTTTGCTGGGGTTTTATTTTGCAGAAATAAGTGGCATTAGGCACTTAGCAGCAATTTCAAGGCCAAGTGAACAAAATTTTAATATCAGAGGTAAGAGTAAACCACTATCAAACGGTAGGGATTAAGACATTAAATCCAACACAGACAGAGCACTCTCGAAAGTTACAACACACTAATTATGAAACATCTTCAATTAAGTTATTTGCTGCTTCTATTAACTTCCACTACCACTAGCTGCCAACTTCATAAAGCATTACAGGTTTTGATGAGCACTGGCACATGACTGCAAGTGTTTGCACCTCTTCCTTTACTGCAATCAAACCGTGACTCCTCAGAGTACCAGGATGATATTCTGTGCAGAACTTTTGTAACTGACACACGCAATGAACAGTGCTCATTTCAGTTTTCAGTATTTTAACGCCACCCATGGAAGGTTAATTATCTGACATTAACAAAGGAATGAAAACCAGCAAGAGATTTCATCTAAAACCATCATATACTGACAATCTAATTTCCCATGACAGACAAAACTTTGCTGATGCAAATTTTGACAGTTATTCCTTGGAGGTTTTGTTAAAGAAGCAAGCCCAAGTGATTCACTGCATGGAATTTCTAAATGCCTACTTATTCTACCGAAAGATTCAATAACTATTACTGAACCTATTCAATAATACACTCAACACTACTGCTGAATCAGTTCTCCCCTACCTCACTTTCCTGTGAAATATCATTCAATTACCTTAAAGTCACACCAGAAACCCCACAACTGGAACAGAGCACAGATCACTTGATTTCCAGTCTTGTGCTTTTAACCGCAAGTGCATATTTCCTCTATTAAATTTACAACCCGCAGAAGACAAAAAAATTGCCGTTCTAAATCACCGAAGCTGTGCATCTGTTGTCAGGCAGCTGTCAGGGCTGGGCGCACGCGAAAGGCCAAGGTGGACAAGCGTGTGTTTGTGAGAGCTGTGTGTGTGAGAGAGCCCTCACATCGCCTCCCGCGTCTCTACCAGCGGCTGCAAACCTGCGGGTTTGTTGCTCTCCCCTCGCTCGGTCAGGCCTGACGCCAGCTAAGAGAGTCCTCGTCTTTTGGAAAAAAAAAACAACAAAAAACCAAAAACAAATCCAAAAGAAAAAACGCAAACAACAAAAAATAAGAGCCAACCCCCTCGAGCCTCCGCTGAGCACTGCGATGTTCGCTCCCGCACCGGCAGCACGCGTGTCCGAGCAGCCCCGCGGGCGGCCCCGCGCTCCGCTCCCCCTCCCGGGGCTGCTCCTTCCCCCACAGGCCGCTGCCCG